>OY720028.1:0-38148 GCA_963082485.1 Eudonia mercurella | reverse complement strand
TGCGAAGCGCAGAGGAATCCGAAACATTCGGTCACCCAAACGGAGATGTGCCGTCGCGGAAGTTAACTTAGCTTTTGCCATGTCAACATAGTTACTACGCCATCAGGATTCATATTATTTACTTATTTATTTTATAAAATTATAATTATTACTTACAACCGCCAAGGATCGAAATGCGTGGAATGGTTTGCTCGCCTGTGGGACTAAATAAGCTAATTATTTTTTTAAATATTCATCATTACAGCCCGAAGATACCCAATGCTGAGTATAGACCTCCTTTTGTATCTGCATCTCTGTCTCAATCAGGTATGGCAGGTATGACTTGTAATCGTAAATGGGTACATCTACAGCTATCCCGCTATCCTGGTAAATCGTGAAAAAAAAACTTTATTGTTATTTAAATTTTAACTTTAAAACAATTTCCTGTACACAAAGCTCTATATTAATCATCTTAATAAAATTATATTAAGATAACAATGAGCAGTGATCAGTTCTGCTGTCGGTCCCCGCGGGACAGTGCCGCGGTACAGACGCAGGCAATTTCACCGCGGCTGCACCCGCCACCCGCTCCGCTGCCGCCGCCGCTGTACCCGCTAATAACGCGATGTCGCGTGATCGATCATCCGCAACACTCGTAATATCAGGGATCTAAATATGAGTTTGCTGGGGACTGAACTTGTCTTAGAACGGACGGTTGACAAGCTAGTTTTTTAGTATGAAATCCTAATATTTTTGATGCTCGTTTTACTTAGCATCGTTTTATGTATGTGTTACCTTGTTAAGAAGAGTTTATTTGTATTCGTTTATAGTTTACTGTTTGCGTTGCCAACGAGCTCACTTGTATCTGCACCAATGCTTGTTCATTCAACTTCAACGAGTATTTAATTCCACGTACCTTTTCCGTATTGGTATCTCAGAAACACAGGTCCTGGATTTAACAATCCTGAATATATTTATTTATTAGCCACAGTCATATTACAATATTTAAATATTTAACCTTCATATTGTGCTCGAAGTTACGTCCTCTTAAAGAAGTTATCTAGTCTTAAGACAATGCCGAAGATGGCAGCGCACTTCGCGCGGAATCCTCAGCCACAAAGAAACTGGAATTATCTTATCCTTAACTGCCGAAACAGCATAGAGTTAGTTCTAAGGTCTGATAGCCACCGCCTGAGCGTGTCGTGTGCTAAATTTGTTGAACTAGATTTTACATTTTTTTTTTTTTTTTTACATGTTGTGGTTGTCATAAGTATGTTTTGTGTTTATTTGTAATGGAAAGTGTCCTGCTATGATCGGGCATTTTCCAATATTTTTGACGTTGTAAGGGAGAAAAGAGCTGGACACTTGCTGAGTTTCTTGCCGGTTCTTCTCAGTACAGATCTCCCGCCCAGAGTAGACTTACGAACCGATGGCATAGTGACATTCACAAGAGCTACTTGTAGCCTAAACTGAATAAATGATTTTGAATTTGAATTTGAATTTGCTGTAACAACAAATGACAATATTAACAGCATTATTGATTTCTTTAGTTGAGGTAAGATGAACTGACGTACCTTAATTAAAGATTATACAACTAACTTACCAGTTACTACAAAAAAAAATTCCATAAAGTGCGATGACGGTAGATTAATGAAAATAATTTTAAAAACTCACCGTGACTAGGACTTAGGGACAGACGCCTGCACCTCAACCTATCCATAACTTCAAAAAATGGTAAACCATAATGCCATATACATATAAAGTACAAAGTCTTTTGTGGAAATTTGACAGTTTGTTTGTAGTCTAAGAAACCATAAATGGATGCTAAACACCTAACATCTAGAGCAGTTCCGTTTTAATGCATCCATGTCCTGTGTTAGAACACAATTTAATTTTCGAATACACGCTACACTTCCAGCGTTCTTTCTTCACGTTACATTTCCATTATTTAAATGTTCACTTAAGACTATAATGGCAATGCGAAACAAAAGCAATAGCGCCGCAATCCTCACAAACGGGATTACACGCGTCCCGGATCCAATCAGCGGCGCATCTGCACGGATTGCGCCATAAGGTGTCTCCTCTAATCCATTAGCCACCTCGCTCCATATTTAATTCACATCCCCCCCCCACCCTTCACCTAAGCAATTGTCCGCGCACATGTCGCTGCCCCGCGAACGTATAAAATTTGATAAATCGCACCGCCAACATGTGAACTACCCTCTCAGCTTAAACGGTGTGCCGCGGACAACCCAACACCTAAGCTGAACTCGACTCTTTATGTAGGTAGCTTGGACTGAATGTTGCGTGGTGTATTGAAATATAAGTTATCATCGTTTAGCGTGGGTTAGCGACGGTAGTTTCTGCAGTGTTACGATCTAAACAATCGAAATTGGACTATAAAGTGAGGTAGGTACAGGTCGGTTTGGCGTTTCGGCTGGCTATGAAGTTTGACGGACAGACCGGAGAATGCACTTTAGCGAGCGTGCGGAGGGCTGGAGAGGTAAGATAATGCAGATGCCGGGGGCGTCTGAGGCACGGCCCGTCCGCTCCGGTGACAGCCGCAATTTAGATACGACGTGTTCAATTAATGTAATAAAACCATATGCACATAAGTCACATTAGAAAAAGGAAAGGACTCAAATTACTACTAATGAAGCTGACTCTTTAAACAGTTACTATTTGAGCGGACATGAAGTACTAAGCGCGACTGTAACAAAAACAGTAAAATAATGACGACAAAGGTAGAGACAAAGATAATTACCATAATAATGTGGCAGCGAAACTATAGCCCGACGACGTAGCTTACAGCAAAAATCATTCGAACAGCAACTGTTAATAATATACTGAAGTTAATACAAAAGAGAATTGTCAACAGAATATGTAAATGCAACGAAGCGACCAAAGTTATAGAATCATAAAATCTGAATTCAAAAAGTTTGCGCATTCGTTTACGGGGAATGAATAAAAACGATCCATCACCGAACACCGGCTCGATCGATATGAAATTAGCTAATGGAAACATGATAGCCGACAAAAACGCAGCGAGTGAGCCGAGTGCGGCTACAATGAGTCCGCGCCCGCGCCGCCCCGCGCGGCAGATGGCGTAGTTGACGCAGGTAACTCTATACGCACCCCCATACTACTATGAATTACATCCAGTAGAGCAGTTCCATGAAGTGCATTCGTCAATGGCTGGGATTTATATTGTTTTCTAAAGTATACCCGAACAACACACGTTGAAACACTTTGCACGGATCTGTTCTGGACAGTAGATCTGTAAAAATTGTTTTATTTTAATGTGAGATTATTAATTTTAAAATGTACAGGTACCTACCAGTTTGTAACATTATACTGATACATTAAGTAACACAAGAAATAAAATACGTAAATGTCATAGAGAAACGAAGTTTTCAGTTTACTGCAGACTGTTATCGGTGTCATCTTTTAGCGTCGAAATAATATTTCATAACTAAATTACAACCGCAGAAACAAAACACATATCTGCGCCAAGTATAGTTTACTGATATCCCGACACTGTGGCGACATAAAGCGCTTCCCAATAAGCTGTGAAGCAGCAGTAAAGCGTCATTCTGTCAGGTAACTGCATTAACGCCGCACAATGCAGCCACGACTTATGCTAATGCGACACATGCGCGCGCGCCGCTGCGGATCATGACGCCATTTTAAATGCAACGGTCGGATTAATGGCGGCCATTCAGCAACATCACAATGGACCAGTTGATTTAACTTTTAATCGACGTTTTAGTGTGCATTGAACCGGCAAGGTAAAAGCAAATTACAAGGTGATATCTATTGTTGTTAATGTTGAACTAAACGTCCTTTAAATGATTGCATCGTATTATGTGGTAGGTAATATTGTCATTATTGGACAGTACGTACTTTGTAACGACGACGAAAGTACTTAGGAATATAATTAATTACCCATATTAGGTTATCAAAACCAAATAACACCTTTAATGACGACACCGGCAAGATAAGGGCTTTTGTGCGATAGTCGTGTTTACCTCTGGGTGTAGATTAACTAATTAGTCAGCGATAGTTTATTAACTATTACTACAAGTTTACCTTTGGACATAATTAAGGTTACAATAGGTACTTTACTTACTGCTTTATTAAATATATATTTGACGATATTACTTTTAACGATACTGGACGACCACTCACAGAATCTTTCAATTAGAACATCGGTGTCTTTTGACTGTGAAATATCAAGGTGAGAGAAAATATTAAAACCAAGTATTTAAAATTAAAATGACAACCTCGTTGTAAACATGCTTCTAACTCGCATTTGTTACTTACCCATAATTGCAGTTGTACAAATGTTAATGTTTATAACGACGCTCGGAGGTGCAATAGAGCATTCGACGCTGCATCACTTCCAGCGTGATTACGATTTGCAGTATAGTGTTTCATTAACGCGATCGCACCGCCCGAATGGGTGCAGATCAAATTTCAATTTCAACTTTACACATTAAAATGTTCGTGGAGAAACATTAAATTAATAAAAATACGCCTCCGGGAGTGCGGAGGTGACGGTGTCTCACAGGGTGACGCGCGGTGCTCGCCGCGATTACGCGCCGATCATTATTACGGGTTGATTACGGCGCGGCGCGGCGGGCGGGGCGGGGCGAGGCGGGGGACTTTTTATGGCCACCGCTATGACTGGTTATTGCGATTGTTTTATTACTTGATTTATTAAAATTATGTTTTTCTCTGTTTTTATTTTATTTTTTATTTCGTACCTAAATCGCCAGTGAATTAACAATGAAAAGTACAAACGAGGTTTAATGCAAATTTCTTATCGTATGATATCGGCATACCTTTATATTCGAAACATTTGACATTTTGACGTGAAAAGAGTTGCAACCGGCGGTGGTTACGGACTAACTTAACTAAAAACCAAGGCAATGTAAGGTTTGATTTAAATGAATTAAGACATTTACTTCCTTATTTCATTTGTTTCGACTATTTAACGAAGAAGGGAAATTTTATTTTAAATAAAATAAACGTATCTAAAAATGCCTGTGTGCTCGTTTCAGTAGACCACTTTCTGGGTGTACGTTTATTGTATTACATGCTTACCTACATTAGAATAAATATTATTATCGGGATTATTACTATGTTTTTTGTTGTGTTTGAGTATCCGATATAATACCTACATGTTATATTTTTTATGCTGTCCTGTTAATCATCTGTGTATATTGTTTGTATTTGTTATTGTGCAGGTCAATAAATGTTTTGTTATTCGTAATCAAGTGCACCAGTCGTACATAAAACTATCATAAAACCATCTCGTTACACCAAATGCTAATTTAATAAAACACAACTATACACCTTGTATTAAGCAGCGGCTAATCCCGGTGAGTAGCCGGTGCGCGCCCGCGCGTGCCGCGGCCGCGCCGCCGCAGATATCGGCGGCGGCTGTTTGCGGCGAATCAGCCAGATAATTGTCTTACACGTTACGGGGCTCAGCTAATAGACGATGTGTTATTGTTATTAAGATGATTGCCTCGTGTTAGGAATTTGCCCAGAATCTTAATAGATGACCTAATAGACTACTCTAATATTTTTTCTGTCGCTAAGCAGGATTGTTTTGTGTTTCTGTGTTCCGGTAAGAAAGGCATTAAATGCGGTGACGTTACGTTATAGTGACAAGATAAAGTGAAAAACAAAATAGAAACATAAGAAATTAACCTTAAGGGTCGGCAACGCGCCCTTAGTGTGTCAAACGACTATAGGCTGCGGTGGTCGCTATCAAACAGCGGTCGGACCGTATGCTCGTTTGCCGACACAGTAACATAATTCATAAGGAAAAAAAATAAGATGAATTTATGGTAATATTCGATAGATTCGTTGGGTGTAAGGTTCTTTTTTATATTATTTTTTGTATAATTTTTGCCATGTGCGACGATTTATTTAATCACAGGAAACTACTAAACAGTGAAATACATTTTCAAGCTCTAATAACAAAACAAGTTGAACAGATACTTTTTACAGATTTAGTCTTACTCGTGTGTATTTGTGATATACTGGAACTGAGTCTATATATCAGTTAACCACCGGAGTGTGTTGCCTTCAGTACTCGCCGTGACAGCACGGGCCATAATTCCGGCTCGTTTAGTTAGTGGCAGGTCGTACAGCCCGTCTGAAACCGATTACGCGTGTAGCCCAGCGCTCGCCGGCACCGACGCCGGGCCCTCAAAACTGCCGCCGACCTGTTCCCGCGCGAACTACGGATCTGTGGAGACGTCACAACAATATCACACAGCTTTATTAAGTGTGTGTAGTCCAGCTCGCATGGGCGTAGAAGCTTAGGTCACAAAACGGCCGCCGCCCTACTCGGACGCGGACTTCGCAGCCGTGGAGACGTCGTCACTGAATAACAATAGGTAGGTACCTAAGTACATTACTTTGACCTTTATTATTTCCATCTTAACAGCTACTTTTGATTTGGAAAGCGTATGTCATCATGATCATGCAATTGGCAAACGGCATCACTTAACACTACTGCTTTTGAGTGTCATATAGTCATAACTCGCTTACTGACAATGTTTTACCTAAAAATTCGAGTGCAACGATACAAAAAAATCTGCTTTTGTATGGTCATTACTCATCGCCTTGGTGGCCGAGTGGTCTGAGTTCAATTCCCAAGTCGGGCAAACTGTCTCCGATCCGATCCGAACCCTTCGGAGAATCTAGAAGGGCATGGGGACGCTCACTAGTGCGCGATGCCGTTCCCTCTCCTCCGAAGAAAACCTCCGAAGGTGATTCGTTTCACACGACTTGAGGGACCCTTTACGTTCTTCGTCGCCCTCAAAAAAGTCCGGTGAAGCTGAAAATGCCGTCTGAGGCAATCAGCAAACTCTCTCAAAAAAAAAAAGGGCAAACTGTGATTTTTCGATTCATAGCCCGGGTATGCATTACCCATCAATTGAAGTGATGACTTGATTTTAATAATGGAGGCTTTTGCCCAGCAGTGGGACAGATAGGCTATTTACTTTTACCTTTACGTGTTTACCTAAAACTTGGTGGCTTACCATAAGCTCCTATTATAGCAGTGTTGCTAAGGTTGTGAAAACGAGACAAGTGTGGAGGCGTAGTATGCATGCATCTCGGTTTCACATCACAACTGCAATGATCATATCAGCCTAAAGACGGTAACTGCTGAACGAAGGCTTCCCCTACATCGTGATGGTAATTTGCCATAATCGCCACGCTTGGCAGGCGGGTTGGCGATCGCAGTATATAAGGTAAGATTAATTTCAGAGAGACTGCTGCCTATGCTCTGGAATTGATCCTTAATCGGCTTCTAAGACACGCAACGAAAGAGATTGTGCAATTCTTAATTTAATTGCAACTTTCGCAAGGGCCGGTCATCGGTGGGATGGGGTCATGGGTTACAAAAATTTATAATCTCGAGCTCCTCCGTGCCTTGGAAGGCACGTAACGCCGTTGATCCCGACTGCATTAGCAGTCGTTAACAACCACCAAAACGCACTGTCCCCGCGTGGGGGTTTATGGCTCGTCCTTCCCATTCATCCATAGGAAAGGCTCGAGCCCCAGCAGTGAGAACATGAAATGAGCTGATGATGAATTCCCTAACTCCGGCACCTTACGGATAATGCTGTTTAAGAGCCCCTGAACCTGAATGCGTGTTGATGACCAACGCACCAACCTATTTGATAATGTACTCCAAATAATAAACAAATTAATAACTTAGAAGGGTATTATTTCCCTATAAGTGACACTGAAGCTCCACGGTCGCTGTGCGGCGTGCGTGCGCGGCCGCACCTTGTCAGCTCGCAAATTGACGGGAATTGTTGTCGCCGGATCTTTGTCACGCCGCGCGCCCGCAATCACCCGCGCTACCACCACGGATGGGGGCCGCTGGAAGAGACACGTCCACCAGCCGTTGAGACTGACTCACCAGCTAAATTGGCTTCTTTTCATATTTACATCTAGCTATACCTGGCATGGCATGTCGTCGACACACAAGCAGTTGAGACTTCACCTTCTAAATTGGCTTTGTCGGACATTTTATTTACACCTAGCTATTTACCACTAGCTACCTAACTTACACATAAATTCCTTAGTTGTTGCCCAGTATGAAAAAGTGTTTGTTTGTTTTTTTTTGGTAATTTTTGTCTTGAATTTCGAGGTTATTTTTTTTATTAGACAACAGAAAGAGTTTCTTTTTGATAATTTTTATCTTGAATTTCGAGGTTATTTTTTTTTTATTTGCGAAACATTATTTGGTGTAATGAAAAAAGGTCAATTGACATTTTAATATTTAACACATTTAACAAGTGTAGTGTTTAGCACCGTCGGACATACCTGGTCAGGTACACTTCTAATTATGCTCTCTTTATATTATATCTTTATATCTGTATTATCGTTAAGCAAGTAAGTATATCGTAAGCAAGCGCTAACACACACTCACCGATTAGATGCCTGAGATACGAGTAAACTAGTTTACTTAGTTTAGGTATCACTTCGGTTATTTTGCACCACTAACCCTAATTTTAAACTTTACAATATAAGCGGCACTCTTGTAATGCATTATATTATTATGCAGACAAATCTTATTTTATAAGTTTTATGTATTTAGTCTTAAGTTTTACACAGCAAATAAATTTATTCTTATTCTTATTATTCTTATTCTTATCGTGGCAAATTTAGGGCGACAGCGCCCTAAATTTGCCTGTTTTTGTTTATATTCGTTACATTTGACACTTTCCTTATTATCAGTACCAAAAATAGCACATAACGTTTACTTCTAGTTTTGATATAAAGCATCGTGAATACAAAACACCTCTTAATATATAATTCCTTTCCTTTCTACTTTACCAAATGTGTTTCTTATTTTTTCATAAAAAAACATAAGTCAATCGCCTTCATTTGCACCAAAGTGACTTTGCAAAATTTTCTTAGATACTATAGCTGTTCTCCAACCCACCGCGTCGGTCGCATCGCGTCGCCCGAATGCGCTAGTACTTTGTATTTGCTTAGCGTTTTTTCTGACTTTTTTGAGGGTTACCTATAGGTTAATGTTAAATAGCCTTCCACAAAAATTGAGCTACAAAATGCAAAAATATTTTTCATATCCGTCCGGTAGTTTCAGAGATTAGCGCGTTCAATAAAAAAATTCTTCAGCTTAATTACATTAGTATAGATTTAAAATATTCTACACTGCTTCTACCATTCCCCACACATCGCTAGCCCATCCAGCCGGCACTAGATCCTTGCGGCACTATTTCACGGGCGGCGCCGCGCGTGCTGATGACCGCTCGATTTCGCGCCTAATCTCTAATTATGCCGCCATTATTTCATTTGCGCATCGATCGCTTTTGACGCCGTACCCCACGCTCGTATCGCCAATTACACACACTACACTACTCTAAAATAAGTTGAGACTATCATTACATTTAAGTTTATTTATGGTAATCCAAATTTGCTACAAAAGTGCTCAACATTCATTCGCCGTCGACGTCTGACCATTGTCGACAGTGACAATGTAAAGAGATCAACTCAAGACAATACCGAAATAGGCTGGTGTAAAAGCAGCAGCTCCCAACAAGGGCATTCAGCGTAAAGGTGTCAGCGGCAGGTCGCGCCGCGCCGCCGCCCGCGCCAACTCATTCCGGCTAAGTGTGAAGATGTTCATAATTGCTTTCTTCGTCGCGGCGGATGTTCGTCCCCAGGGATGTCACCTCCTTATTTTGACTAACTATTTATACTTACGTTTCACAAAATAAACAATGTTTATACAACGTAGGTAATGCAACACATAATAAACATACATTTTACGAAGCTTTCCCCTCACGCATTAAAATAACTGTTGCTAATTAAATTAACCTTGAAGTAATCTCTAAACTAATTAAATATACCTTGTTAGTTCATGTTATATTTGAAATGTGACATGCAATGGATAAGTAAATGCATAAATAAAAGGATGAGGACAACACAGCAATAGTGGCAAACTTTTTTCGTAAAATATATTTTATTAATATTCATTATTATTAATTTAGCAATAGGTCGCGGGACGCCGCTAAAAGCGAGCAGCACAGCAGTCGTTGTAAAAAAGGCCTCCCCCGTGTCTTATGGCTGAGATGTTGATGATGATCATGACAATCGGTTCACAACCACTGACTTATACACATTATTTATAAGTTAGAACTTTATTCCTGTTAAGATAATAATTGACCCGGTAAGGGTAGTTGTGACCTTATTTCGCCGTTGGTTGCAATGGCTGAAGCTACGCCATCTGTGGTTACCTTGATGAAGCTCGAGCATAAGTAGTGTATGTCATTCACCTCCGGGTAATTTGGATGATCCCCATTGGCAGGTGGCCCGCTCCCGCGAGACGTTATTGCGCCGCGTCGCTGGTAATTGCTCCGACGACGCCTTGAAGATACCATTTTTAGGGACGTCAAGTGCCTTTGTTGTGGAAAACGGAAATAATAGAAATTCAAACCGAAGGTGTTGACAGGACGATGACGTAGAACATATATGCTAAGGAGTACGTGTTTGTAAAGTTCCTAGAACTTCAATTTAATTTGATGTTTCTGACAATAGGTACTTTCCAAATTCACTAAAAACGGGAATCACAAACAGGTTTTGTTAGCTTAAGCGCATCAACCCTGGGTAGTTGGAGCGCATTCACAAGGTGAGCCCACTTTGCATGGCGAGGTGATAAAACCACCGGCGACGCTCATTACGCCCAGACAATTATCTGGAAGCACACGCGCGAGGAACATGCTAATGACTCAGTCCAAGGCGGCAACAAACCCTTTATTAACATAAGTTACAGGAATTAACCAAGTACGAGCACTTTCATTTGGATACTTAACAGTTTAAGTTATTTAAAGTATACACCGTTCTTGTATTTTGTTAAAATTTAGAATTGATTGCATTTTCAACATTTCCTTAAAAGAGAACTTTCAAAACTAGTCATTTTTATCGAATGTTACAATTAGCTAATATCAGTCAAAAATGCCTTCAGCACCAACTCACACATATTAAAAGAAAAATAACGAAACGAAATAAATCCTATTATTAGCGAATTCGTAGGTTTCTAAAACAATCCGACCATTTATATGCTAAAAATATTCTCTAAACAATTTTATCAAAGAAAAGTTTGAGCTGCGCATACAAACGGGACCTTTAAGATGCAAATGAAATTATCTGATACGCTCCCGAATCCAAACAGCCGAATCATAAAGTTCTAAGCAGCTACATGCCATTACGTAGCACATACGGCGACGGCACTCCGACAAACGACTGGACAGATCTGAGACGATACACGAGCTATAATCCGTTTACTTTTATCTCTCTACCCCTTGTCCTTTTGCCAAGCAAGCAGTGCGCTCGCTACTATTCTTATTGCTGAAGCCTTAAGAGTTTAGATCCTCGATTCGGAATAAACTGATGTGGTTTGAAGGATGTCCGTCAAAGAGGTTATTACCTGAAAGATATAAAGAGCTATCGGAGGAGTGCGCTGGAGGCCCCGGGCGAATAAAATGCAAATATCTGTACTGTGCTTGCTCCGTGCGCGGCCGCGGACGGTGGCTTTTCGGAAACTTAGTTGGGAAAAGGTCGGTATCGATAGTTATTTCTATTAAAATTGCTGGAAGTCCAGCACCATTGCTTCTAATAGAAGGCATTGACAGCTGCCGAACTGAGTAAATTTTTTTTTATTGTAAATTAATTATAGGCGAAACCTTCATTTCCCCTGATGGTAAGTAAGCGACGATAAGGCAATGCAAATAGAGGAAAACTCACTTCAGCCAAAAACTTCAACCTCTGAGAACTGGCTGTCTTTGTTTCCAACTGTCGAACAACAATTAAAATAACAAACTTAGATATGACAGTGGTAACAGTGGTGGACATCCCCGCTACACACGACTTTAAAATTTATACTGACACCCCCCACCAACCGTTAGGTCATAAAGTGGTGTCAGACATCATTGCGCAAGCACAAGGGACCATCTGCGTCAGGTCATAACGCCAGAGCAGGACGCGTTGAAGCGCATTCTTCATCAGTGGTGGACAGTTTGATTTTGATTTTGATAACTAAAGTCTAGCCTAGGAATCCTTGAACCTCCAGATTTAAGACAGCAGTCGCTAGACCACCGAAACGATTATTCTTGAGGATATGTTTTAGAACATTCCTTAGCTACTTTGAGTGGGTCTAGATGGTACAGAACGACACCCTTCTTTCTTCTTCTTCTTTCGTAGTATCAGAATAAATAAATAATAAATAAGTGTTTCCCACACTCACACCAATTATCTAGCCCCAAGTAAGCTTCTTTAAGAAACTCGTTATATTGTTAACTAGACAACGGATAAACATACTTAATATACTTAAATACATACTTATTATACATAGGAAACACCCAGACCCGAAACAATTTAGAAAAACAGGTATTTCTAAATTGATCCGACCGGGGATCGAACCCGGGACCTCAGAGATAGCGACACCATGAAAACCGGTGCAAGCCACTCGACCAAGGAGATCGTCAAAGTTGAAGAAGTCGTCAGAAGTTGTGTTGTACCATAGATAAGTGAAGTAGCGCTCCATTATCGACAGAGCGCAGCCCCACCTCAGGCAGACCGCTGATTCGGCGCGGCTTGTCGCCGGTTTACGAGGGTCGCTGTAAACTGTAAAAAGCGCAAACTGTTTGTTTATGCGCGCGGAGGCGTCCGTTAGTGCCGCCGGAACGGGCTGGCCTTTACTGCCGGATTCAATCAGGACCGATTCGAACGATTCTTCCCAATTTTCAGTTGGCGCGCTGGAGGAGTTACGGGTTTTTTTGCACGAATGAAGATTCTGTTAATCGTTTGGACAAGTCAATCATTGTTGCACGTTAGCGTGTTGCAGTACAGTGCAGTAGAGTAATTTAAAGACAGCAAGTTTGCTGTCTTTAGATAGTTATCTAGTCATTATCTCCCCATGTATCTATTGTTACTGTGAGAAGACGTAAGCCAACTGCGACGTTTCTAAGCTGATAATTATGATGAATATTCATTCTTTTAAAACATTACATGTTAGCTCGCCTGTCATTTTTCAACACAAATATTTGAGCAGGATGAGCCACGTGTATTCAAATTGAGTCATATGATCATCAAACACTGATCATGCTTATAAAAAATAACTTGGTGGATCTAAAGGTCGCTCAAAAGTTTTTAGTAAGATTTTTATGCTTCCATATTTTATTTTATTTTTTATATTTACGGGTAAGCACAGTGCCTTGTGAGATCAAGGCACTGTGCTTACCCGTAAATATGTTAAGTGATGATAAGGCCATTTGGTGGAAGCTTCAACCGGATCTTCACCCGGGATCCTCAACTAGTGAGGCACTGGCTATCTTATCTCTAGCTGCCGGAACACAACAATGCTACAAACATCGATGTTATGGCGACATATTTAGATAAGATGGTGGTAGCTAGCCAGGCGGACAAACAAGTCCTACCACCAACCAAACCGAGTACACAAAGATTTACCCCCCGCTGGGAATCGAACCCGGGACCTCTGGGTCTAAACCGGTGGTCTTAACCTCTAGACCACAGAGGCGGTTAAAGTTATGTGTTTATGTCAAGTGCTTCAGTTCATTCGGTTATTGGTCAATCTGTTGTATAACAATATAAAACAAAATCAGACTCTTAAGTAGTTAGATTCACTCGTAATTTAAGTTACTTAAGACTTTATTCAGCTACAAAGTTGTTGAATTTCCAAAAGTAGGTATACAATTTTCTCCATTTAAATTGTTGAACGCTTACTATCGGAAAACACAATTCTGTGTTTCGTTTATTCCGCTGTAACATGCAACGGCCATTCCAGTATTTTGCGGTGATCTTAAACAAGCGCGGTCACCCGACGTGCAGCCGGGGACGGACCATGTATTCCGTGTTTTACGCTCTAGCGCGCATACTTTGCAAGAAACTCAATAAACGAATGGTAACGTATACAGATAAATTCTATATCAAATTGAGTTTATCGAATGCGTAGCGGTTTGTGCGTTCGGTTGCGATATTGCAAACCAAGTTACCTGAAGAGTGACCGAATTACAAAATTTTGAGCTGTGACCTGCGTGCTTCGAAAGGCCATTGCCGCGTACAAGCCATTGGTCCCAGTTGTTATTGTAAGATGACAGTCGTTAGAACCCACCAATCCACATAAAACAGTTACTTATAGAAAGAGTTAATTACACATTACAAGAATATTCTAAAGACTATTACTAAAATTGTTATTATAAATAAAATAAAATAAAGAGCACATCAAACGTTCTCCTCTTCCCTTATTTTTTGCTGTGTTCGACAGGGTGCCATTATTCATTATTGTAAAGATCCCTATATTACATATTATTATGTGAGAGCAATAAAAAAATTTAAAACCCGCAGTGTATTTAATGTATGACTTTCATAATGATGAATTAAAAACTTTTTTTTTTACTTGGTTCTTTCGTTTTAGTAGTAGCCTTGGGATACTTTGGTGCATATCAATATACTAAAATATATACACTTTTTATATGAAACTTAATGGCCCAATAAGTTAGCCAGTTACCCAGTCAATAAAGTTAGCGAAACGTAACCAGCAAAAATATTACTACATACAATAGTTACTCTACAGTTACTGCCATGATTACTCAATAATTAAATTCCAATAACAAACTTTGGTGCTATTTATTTTGAGAATTCTTTTGAGCAATAGTTTCAGACTACACAAGAATGAAAGCACGATGAAGCGTCGCCGTCGCCCCGACTAGGCACCGTAAGCACATTAGCCGATAGCGTGAACATTTACGATAGACCTATAAAGTGGACTCTGCATGACGACCAAACTATGAACCAATGTATGAAGTATATGTTTTACTATGTTTTTATGGTATTGGCGTGCTGCGGTGGTTGCTGAATACAAATTGGGAGGATTAAGCTGGCCATTGGAGGACTGTTCTGAGTTGTGATTGTGTCTAAAGATGCTGTTAAGTTGACATACTATTATTTTGAAAGAAACTTCCTAATCGGATTAATTAAAGTTACGTTAATAAACAGAACACACAAAT
This sequence comes from Eudonia mercurella, assembly GCA_963082485.1. NCBI lineage: Eukaryota > Metazoa > Arthropoda > Insecta > Lepidoptera > Crambidae > Eudonia > Eudonia mercurella. The sequence goes on along the minus strand of OY720028.1, from coordinate 23,083 downwards.
ATAAAACTTGTATGTTTCATTTTTGTTATCTTTGTTTAAGGTAGGTAATCATTATTAAGATAATGATTACCTACCGAGTTAGGTAATTAGAAAAGTACAGTAAATCTTTTCATTGTTTCTCATATTTGCATGTATTACAAAACTAAGAGTATCATTATCCTTCCAAAGAACAATAGACTTAAATTTACCATGTGGTAGCGACCTTATTCAATCACAAAATTGGATCGCGGCTGCGCTCTTATTCAAATTGTTCGGCCTTTTTAATGCCCACATTTTATTGTCCACAACCAGAAACATACAATGACGGAGAGCCACAGTCTATCGTAGCTACAAAAACGTGCCTTGTGCACTGGCGTTCGCGTCGGCCGTTGTTACGACATTTTTGTGTTCTGCGGGTTTGTGTAAAGTACTGCCGGTCGGTCTGTACGTCCACCGTCTGTTTACGACCGTCCAAAAGTGACGTTTACTCGAGTTTTGATTTATGAACCCGCGGAGCCCGCCTCGCCTGGACCTGATTGCGGCCGCTCTAGCGCCGTGATGAAAGCTTTCTTTCTCCATAATTTTATTTGCTTCAATGAATATCTTGAGCGGGAATATCTGTTTATGTACACAATAAGTTGTTTGAACACATAAAACTTTATTTATTCCAGTCTAGACTCGTCGACGCGAATGATAAAGATGACTTCGGTCACATTTTCTCGTTAAGTCAACAATATTCAAAACAGACAGGACTACTCGAATCGGTTCCACTCGTATATAACTAATCCTTACGCTATGAATTGACTTGTGTTCCACCCAAGATTAGGGTAAGATTTATAGCGAATACTATGTACTTGTCACCCGAGAGCACATGAGTGGGCCGCATCGGAAGGATATAGATAATAATCAAATGAGACGTGCGTAATTGGTCGTATTTTCAATACGCAGACGGGCCCGCGAGTGCGGCCGCCGCTGATTTATGGCAACACACAGCTGATACCCGCGGAGACGGCCGCGGAGACGTCACCGCCGCGACGCAGACCTACGACACCGCAGACCGGGCCATGGGGAAATATTATGGCGGCTTTTAAACAGCCAGTGATGTATAACTTGGTTAAAATACAATATCGAAGACACTACATATTTCTAGCATTTACTTGTTTTCATTTAAAACAATTTTTGCTAATAATTTTTCTATTTTTCTACTACCGGTGATGTTAAGTAGAAATGGGAAAATGGGCACCTTATGTAACTTATGTTGCATGAGACGTACGCTAGACGTGCGCTTGGTAACCCGCAAGATTCTACTTCATGTCTCGTTTAAATCACCCATGTTGTAGAAAGGAGTAAAGAGAAGTGGTTTCATTTTTGTGAAGTACGACGATAAAGAGATTAATCTCTTCATTGCGTTGAAAAGGTGAACACATTATTAAATTACACAATGGTATATATTTGATCTGTGGGTGTATCTGAAAACCAGCGGGTGTGGTCATTTAAGGGAAAGGGAGAAACAGGAATACGGGTTTATCGTTCTTCTGAACACAATTCTATTGCACTAACTACTTTTCTTTTTTTTTTGTATTAAGGTACTTTACTTCCATAGTTCCTGTCTGTTCTAAGAGTTTGTTAAGCTTACCTCTTCTAACTGTGTGGAGTCGCGCGTCCGCGGCTGGACGGAGATGGTCGCGCAGCCTGGAAGCACAGCCTGCCAGAGATCTTGCTATGGCACCAACCATGGATATGGCAGGAACTTACATATTACTCGTATTATTTCTTTATTTAAATCTTTCTATGAAAATGTAGTAACAATTCGAGAATACTGCAAGTAATATTGATGTTATTTACAAAAATAAGTAAGTTTGTAATAAAATTATAGGTAAACCTACCTACATGCCACAAAAAAATAGGATAATGTAACATAATAAAAGTACACCGAGAGTATTATGTGGCAAACCAAGTAATTAAGTCATTACTAAATACATATTTGTTTCCTTTATGAAAAAAATTACTGATTCCGGTCACTCTTCGAAACAAACAAAATTTTAAAGTAAATCAAAGAATAGGGTTTTTTTTAATGAATATGGAAATTTAAACAGTGGCTTACGTTTAACGTTTAAATTTTAATTTTTTCCACTTTATTGTCTAAACAAAGAAGTGACTGAAGCTTACTTAAATTTTATTTTAAATCAATGCAGTAGTCGATTTTTTACAATTTTCTTTTAGGGTGTAAATACATGCATTTAGTATCAGCATTGCACCCGTGCGAAGCCGGGGCGGGTCGCTAGTTTACTATGATATAGATGTAGTAAGATTTAGGAGGTTTATGGAGTATTATTTCTAAACTATATATATATATATACATATACAGGGCGTCCCACGGCCATGCCACATGGAGGGAAAGTACTTTAATTATTGAAGATGGAACATTTTACTGAAAGAAGACTTTATTTTAATTTTAAAAACAATTTAAACTGCATTCATACATTTTTAAATAATTGCCTGGTTGAACCGAGAATCGAACCCGGTACACGAGAAAAAATCACCTGTAGTTTTATCATACCGATCGGAAGGCTTCATTATAAGGATTATTTTTTGATAAATAATATAGCATCAGAAAAAAAAGGAAGACCATGAATTTTAACATTTTATGTAAAATTATGTTCAGAAAAAAGAAAAGCTGACATTGCCGTAACGACATGTAAACATTCATTTTAAAGTACCTTTACAAGATTTGCAAGATGGGGCTCCGGCTTATAACAGTCGGAGAATAAGGAACTATCTCAATGAATATTTTCTCTCCTGGATCGGGACAAATGGACAAATAAGTTGGCTGCCGAGATCCCCACATCTAACCCCGTTAGATTTTTTTTATGGGGTTATGTAAAAAATGCACACACGCACAATTGTCCACGAGCTACAAACAGAACTATTTATTTTAAATATTTACCATAACATGATCAAAAAAGTGACAGGGAGTAAAATAATCAAAAGAGTACAACTTTGTAATCAACAGAATGGGACTCATTTTGAGCATTTAATAAATGAAATTGATTAATTTGGAATTAAAAATGTTAAAATTCATGGTCTTCCTTTTATTTCTGATGCTATGTTATTTAGCGAAAAATAATCCTTATGATGAAGCCTTCCGATCGATATGATAAAACTACAGGTGATTTTTTTCTCGTGTACCGGGTTCGATTCCTGGTTCAACCAGGTAATTATTTAAAAATGTATGAATGCAGTGTAAATTGTTTTTAAAATTAAAATAAAGTCTTCTTTCAGTAAAATGTACCATCTACAATAATTAAGGTACTTTCCCTCCATGTGGCATGGCCGTGGGACGCCTTGTATACCAACAATCAGATGAGAGCTGCCGCATCCATTTGAGTATTCGCACCGCCAGATGTATATCGGCCAGTCAGCGGACATAAATAACGTATAGAGCTAATCCGATCCGCCCGTGATTTGTTGGCCTATTTACTTAGCCGCAACTTACATAAACTTGTTTATTATATCCACAACACACGCCTCCCACATCTCACTACATCTATATCTGAATTCATCACCAATCTTATATTTTAACGCCGATGAAACGTGTTCATAAATCTTTTATTTATAATATAATAAAATTTATAACCAACATAATCCTCCGCAGCGCTCGGAATGTGAGACTACCCTCTATTAACAATTCCCTAACAGCACGTCTTAAGTTGATGCTTTTTTGTCAAGCATCAATAAGTGGTGTGCCGCCGGCCACTCGAATCTAAACCCTGCTCAGATAAGAATAAAAGCATGTTTGGGGTAAGTTTTTCGCGGGGAAAGTAAGTAGTGTAGCTCAATAACCATCGGCATAAATAGTATTAACAACAATTGATTTACATACAAATTGCTTTAGACAATATTGCTGACGGAACGGCGCGCGTGACGCGCTCCAAGCTCGGCGCGGGCCCCCGAACCGGCGGGCGGCGAGCTTGTGCAACCATACCAGGGAATGTACTGGTTTATGTTGGACTAAGAAAATTAAGCAATGAACCTTTCGTTAGTCGCTCAGAAGACTTAGTGTGTGTTATTTTTAACATGCGATCACGTTAACGAAAACGAGAATTAGTATGGCATTGAAGCAACGCCTCCTAGCGACATACGAAAAGAATCAAAATTTTGCTATACAAATTTATTTTTCGTAAACATAATCGAATGAATACGGATAGTAAACAAAACTCACACTCAGCAGCAAACAGCTAGCAGAAGCTTGTCTTTTCTAAATATTCCAAAGATTGACTGAGTAGATTTTATACTTTTTACTTTTACCCAATAGAGGTATCAAAAGGGTGCGCCGTCCGTAAGTGATAAGTGTCTTATATTTTATTTGAAATGTCTTCGTCCATATTTATTTGATGCCGCGCGGCCATATTAATTTTGTATGGGGAATAATAATTTAAAAACCGCTCGATAAATAGCAAATTTGAGACGGACGATTTGTAGTTAAGACATTGGTGATTGTTTAAACATAATTAGAGGTAAAATAATTTAGATAAACTATAAGATATCAGCTAAACGCCGCCTTTCGTTTTCATGATTTTTGCCCAACTTTAAATTATATTGTAGAAAAAACTATAGTGTGTTATGGATTTATGGGTCGGACTTATTGTAAACACGTTCTCTTTGATACTAAATATGTATTTTAATTATGTAATACGATAGTTTTTTCATCACATATCAACTTAACCGTGACTAAACTTTTGACTTTTTTTGGTCGGCGCTCCCTTAAGTATTTTTTTAATTTCTATGGTAAACTTCTTCTGTAATTTGTGTGAATTGAAACTCTTTTATGTAGTAACTAGTTCCTTTCACGCCCGCGGTTTCCGTGGCCTCGCATTAAAGCGCGCAGTAACTCCTCAGACGAGGGTGTCTCACAACACATACATGTGTATGAGAATAAAAGCACCTGATTGCGCGTCGGGATGAGATGCTTGTTTATTTTTATTCTAGATAGTGAGGCATTACCTCCATACAACCCCGCCGAGCGCCGCTCCGCCAACAATTTGCGTAAGTAATGCAGCGACTGTTGATTCAGATACTTCGGAGCACTGCCTCCGTGAAACGGAACGATAAAATGTAGATGAGTTCGATGTGTTCTCAGCTCATTGAACCATGTGCCGTGCGCTACCGTTGCTGTGGTCTAGTATGAGATCACCAAATTTGATTCCCAGATGGGATAATATTGAAGTAAGTATAGCTTGCTCTTAGTTCGCGTAGCCAGCTCTATCTTAACCAAGTCTGTCGCCAACAACATTGAAGAAAAACAGCCAGTTTGTCTCAGGGACGGGAATCCGTAATCCCGTTAAATTGTCCTTATATCTTCTTCGTATGGAGTATATATATAATTAAAAGCCGCATGTGGATTCGGCCTCGCCGAGCCCGTGGCACCGCGCCCACGCCGTCGCCGGTCAGATGCGATAAATGTGGGCCCGCGCTCTCTATGCAAATATGATAGGCCATCTCGCAGGGACTACCTCCGCGGTGGAGTTGGCCTGTACGGCCAGCAAAGGAAACACCACATTTCTCTCACAAAATTATTTAAAAAAAAAAATCTATTTAAGGGATTTATCTAGTCTAATAATTAAAAAAAGATAAACAATCCACAGCCAACAATAGGTCTGTTGGTATACGATTTTTACTGACTGACATTACCTTATCTATTCCTGCCACTAAACAGGATTGTTTTTTGCATGTTTTTATCACTATGTGAAGGATGCAATTTCACTGAATCTAATATTAAATTAATGTTCAAAGCATATAAGCATAACAAGCTTTGAAGCTGAAGAACGGTCGCCAACTGATCACCCGCATAACCACTTGGAATCGCAAGCATCCATGGGCTACGGCTGTTGCTTTTTACCAGGCTCGTTTGCTTGCTCATAAACATAACAAAATACCATGATATTGAAAAAAAACAACAAACCACAAAAAATATCAAGTTTTCAATACAATTTCTGAAACCAATAGCACTAGTTATACTCGTGCAATACACTGATGAGGGGTAAAAGTTAACACGAGACATATGCAAAATATCACGGCAAGACATTTTATTATTTGCAGATCACTATTTTTATTACATTATCGTTAATATCATTTAACAATTATCAGAAAGTAAACCATATAAATGTTAAGATTTTTAGAGCATCACTTCTTGTGCCGACTCTACATGTTTTTTATACCGTAACTATTACTATTCATTTTTTTCTTACTTATTAAGACTCATGCCATAAATACGCAATATGGCTGTAGGTATCGAAAATAAAGAAAGAAGATAATCAAAAAAGTCGACCTCATTCTGCGGGAACGTTACGATCGAAAAGATAAACAGATTGCTCCATTGTAGTCCAGCCGCGGCCATTCCAACTCCATTGTTATTCCACAGACTTGCTTAAAACAGTCTTAAGCACGTAGTAGTTTGGGATATTCCTAAGTTGACTGTTGTTGGTATTTTACTTCTATTAAGCTATTCTATTACTTCTATATATTAGGTATGAGTTAGGATTGTCAGCGTGCATTGTAATAAATTACAAGTTATTACAAAGAGGGCTAAAACTTAGGTTGCATTCTGTATGGATAAATTATGAAAATGCGAAGCCACAGCCTCTGATAACTTGATTATGATGTTTTTTATGAAGCCGATAACAACCGCGAAGGAATAATTTCTTCGTGGAAATTTCCTTAAAACCTGTAGTTGACAAGGATTATGCAAATTGATTGGGGAAAGTACTAAATAAATGCGATCCGCTTGATTTGTGGGGAAACTAAGGGGAAAGGGCGCTGTGTTTTTATTTTTTGATTATTTATCATTCAGAGTTTAGGAAAAATATTTCTATGACAGTGGTTATTGATCAAAATATTTTTTTATGCGTGTATACAATTATGTATGTATACATAAATAACATATAACACTTTAGAATTTTTACTTCAAGAAAATGTTTCTTATTACATATGTAACAAAAACTTTTATAAATACTACCCTCATTTTGATGGCGCAATGATCTCAAAAATCTGGCGCAAAAATCTTATTACCTAGCACGGTCCAGCTCCATTTTCGATTGTTGGCGACTTATTTTACTTTTTCCTCAGATCAGTATTGAAAAATCGGCTGAACCGTATTCAAGTTCTTAAGCTTATATTACTCCATACAATTACTCATTAGTGCCCGATCCGTTTGGTTGTCCAAGTCAAAGCTTTTACTCTTGAGCTACGTCGTAGCATTCTCAGACGCTGTAGCGATCTTGTAACTTTCAAATCATGTGCTACATTTTTTTCTAATGCTACTAATGCTACTAATGGTAGTAAGACGATCATAGTAACTTCTCCTTGAGCGTACTTGTTTTTAATCCTTAATGCTACTACTTTTATTGAAAGTTTGTCAACGAAATCAATAATAAAGCTCGCGCCAAAGCCTGAATGAACACTGCCCATGAATATGGAGGCGCTCGCTGGCCCGTGAACGTCCACGTGTCAACCCGGCTCTTCCTCGACGCAGCGCGGTATCTTCTCATTTTTTAAGATTGCTCTATTAGCATAAAGGTAAAGGCCAGTTGGCAGTGGCTGGTAGTAACGAATGGATATATTATACTTATTGGTAAATTGAAGCTACACAGAACATACACCGAGCAATGTTCCACCACTTCGAACGCATTACAATAATGACATAAACCAGTTGTAACAGAGCAATTAATTAAACATCGCCTTTCAGCAGGGCGCGCAGGCCAACAGGCCAGAATAACGAATCGAAACAGCATTACAGCCGTATAAGTGTTCCTATTATTCGCGCAGCACATAAATTAGTGTGGGGCCATAAATCGCGCGCTTCAACGCCACGCCAGTGTAGCGCGCGAGCGGCCGCTGTCCGCCCAGCGCGCGTACGCCCGCCGCCGGTCGCTGCCGCGCCGCACCACCACGCAACTGCCTTTTCAAATTAAATGTCATGCAGAGCAGGGCTTGGAAACGATTTCACGAAACTATGCATGGAACTTTATTAAAAAGGTTACGTTCCAATGAACCGGTTTTTGAACCGGTTTACAAACAAAGTTTTTTTTTTATTAACCGGTTAAAATTTTAATTGATAATAAATACTTGATTTACGTATTCGAACCATGTTGATAGGATGCGCGCAACTATCAAAATGAGACTGCGCTCGCGACGCAACACTGGCGCGCGCCGCGCGGGTATTTCATTCAACAAGTTACAACAAATCGCAGCCAGCGATCGCTAGAAATAAACCGGTTTATTTAGGTTCGAAATATCGCTCCTATTTGGTTCCGTACCGGAACGGTACTTTACGATAGTACAGGTTTTACCCTAATGAAACCGGTTAATTTTGAACCGGTTTCAAGCCCTGATGCAGAGATCATGCGAGTATATAATTATAATAATATATAATCGTTAGGTGAAATTTAAGAAAATTTTCTTTCAATATTTTAAACGTGTCATAAGGAACTATTTGTAATTATTTTATATAAAAAAATAGAATAGAATAGAATAGAAATGTAACATTTAATGTTATTCTCATGATAGCCTGTTTTTATATTTTCGTTATTTTTATGGTTAGAAATGAATAACTATCTTACACTTTTTACTTTGTTACACTTCTTGCCTATTTCCACAATATAGCACACCAAAGTCAACAACACAATCATAAACTGTCACGTTTTCTTTTGTCATTTCACTTGTCGGTTACCTTATTTTGCATTAGAGCAACGTCGAATACAAGAAGGTTTTAATATTAATTGCATTTCGGTCCGGGAGCCAAGATGGCGACCCGCGGCAGTATATAAAACTCCCATGCCTGTCAATTTACCTAAATCGGATGTGAGTAAAGGATGGCCTGCCTCTACTTGAATCACTTAACTCGGTAGTGTACACTAGCGTCTTCTGAATGCAATACTACAAATGTTATTAGAGCTCCGTGGCTTATTTAAATATATGTACAGATCGGTGATAGAGTTATAAAATTACAAATTAACAATATTAGCAAATGTTTCACCAATGCCAATGTTTAGCAATGTTTGTGCTGATGATTTTTAAGGATTTTTAAGATCACCTGACCACCCACTGCTGAATAGACCTTAATAACCAAACCTTATAAACCAGTGAATTCATATATGTTTTTCTTTCAACTACACGTATGATCGCTATAAGTACGCAGACATAGTTATCTAAAAATATACACAATCGAATTGATGCCCTTTTTTTTATGGAATTAGAACATACCTACGTATGTATGCAGTAGTTTACACTCGTTTATATAAAGTTTTCATTACATAAATCAGGTACGCAAAAGTACCATTAGAAAAACACTGCATTCGCAACAGTTTATATTTAAATTCAGCATGTTTATTCAGGGTCGGAGGCTGCGACTGCGCCGCACTGACGCGCGACTTAATTTATACGCCGCGTATACACTGACACGCGGACTCCAATAAGGCAGAAGGTAACCTAACAAAACGTGCTTGAGCAACGCACACATAGACAAACTGTCACGGACTCGGGATCACGCGGCAACTGTTCAGATTGTTGCGAGGTGTTGCGAGATCCCGTGTCCGTGACAGTTTGTCTGTGTGCATTGCCGTTGGTCGAGCGCGGTATTACCTTACCCTCTGTAGTCTCCTTACTATGTGCCGCGGATTAGTTTGTTTCATTCGGGTCGTAATGTTTTCATTATCATTTCTGTGCTTTTCCAGATAAAGTAAAATGCTATTTAGATTGTAGATACAGCTTTGCTACACGTTTGCGTAGAATTTGATAAGATTGTGCATTGTCATAGATTCACGCCATCAGTCATCACATCAGAGTATAATTTAACCGATTCAAAAAGTAGAGAAGTTGTGGAAGTAAATTCAACTTTATTTACATTTTACAGCCTCAACATACAATCCATAACAATGACGATTTAAAAATAATTCTAAAATAATCTATTATGCTTACTTAAAAACTTTTTGAAATTAATTATTTTGAGTTTATTTATTTTAGTACCTAAATTGCTCAATTGTGGTTTTACTACACCTACATATTTTTGGATAACTTCACACAAACTTAACAAGTCTTGTAATCAGAGACTGCCCAAATCGTCCAGTTCGGATGAGTCAGGTATTCGTATTCTCATCAGCAACCCAATTAAACTTAACGAACGGCCAGAAGCTGTAAGGTCAGCCTGAAGTCCACCTCGATTCAATCCACTAATTGCCGAGCCGAGGCGGAACTTGCCAACTGCGGCGCGTCTTTTGAATGAGATCCCTTGGAACTCTTCAAACTTAGTTCTTGCTCCCATTGATTGGTCAAGTATTAAATTAGTGAACATTATGCAAACCTCTGTGAGGACAGTCATTACTTAAGCCAGTTAAAGTACATTTATCCTTGTGCTCTTGGGACTACTAATTAAGTCTTTAGAATATGTTCGTAGAAATTGTGTTTCAAATCTTTTGATGACGGCCCAGGTTTTTAAATTATTCACGCTGTTTGAACAATGTATGTTCGAATCCGGGACATCTGGGTGCGAACCGGTGACTTAGTTACAAATATATTTACCTACATCAGAGGCGGTGGAGTGCAACGGCGCGGGCGTGTAGTTAGAAGTATATTTTTTGATAAAAAAAGAGGCTTTATTCAAAGTTTACTTTCTTTATGTTCATAATGTATCATTTTGACTCCTAAAATAATCTATACTAATATTATAAAGCTGAAGAGTTTGTTTGTTTGTTTGTTTGGTTGAACGCGCTAATCTCAGGAACTACTGGTTCGAATTGAAAAATTATTTTTGTGTTGAATAGTCCATTTATTGAGGAAGGCTATAGGCTATATTACATTACGCTATGACTAATAGGAGTGGAGCTTAACGCGGGTGAAACCACGGGGCACAGCTAGTCAATCTACAAAAGGTTAAAGTTCTAAGAGAACAAAGTGTAACATTGATGGTTTGGCACGACGGCATGGTAAGCTGCTATTGCTCTATGATCGCTACAATAGGTACAGGTTACAGTCTTATATAGTACCTAAGTATATATATGGACATTTACGTGTGTATACACAAGAGAAGCATATGTAAGCGACCTAACTTCAAAACAAATAAAGTATTAATGATATTTTTTAACTGTATAATTAATTATAGTAGTAGTGCGGAGGTGGTGCGGCGGTGATTCGAGAGCCAATCAAAGTTGTCTCATCCATATGTATGAGCGGACGTCCTGGCTCCTGGCCGGCCACCCACTCACTTCCACCATGCAAATTCATTATGTGAACTACATTCATAATTACTAGGTCCAATTTTACATATATGAAGTTATGCATATGATGACCAGTTAATTCCACAGTTTTTATCTTTGCTCGGGTTTTTTGTGTTAGGTATGTGTTGTACTCGAGCACTGTCAATAACATGTTGGTATATTGGTCCATCATTCAGATAGGTCCGGCGCTAGTAATAAGTGATTTTGTATGTATGCAGCTTTCATTGTTGATGCTTAGAAATCATTACAAGCTTCGCCTCTATAATTTATACCTCTTAAGTTTATTATTCCAACAAGAAAATGGACAACGACATCGTACTTGAAATAGAATATTAAGACATTATATTTTAATTATTTTATTATTCTTGTTCGCAACTAAATTTGCGAAAAATTATATTGAACTCTATACTCTATAATCATAAAAAGACATGCCAATTTAAAAATAAAACTTAATAAAAATTGATCAGGTCACGCCAGATCAGGTCGCCACAGGTCAGGCAGTGCCTAGTGTGGGGTCATAGAAAATCTCAGCCTTCTTGAAAATTATGCTTGTATTTAGGTAACACTATTTTCCACTGTATTTGTATTTTTAAGTTTGTAAGTAAGCATTTATCAAATAAATTTATTTGTATTTGTATTTGATCTAATAATCGGTGTACGCCGCCGGCCGTCAGACATTGGCACAGTCGCATACGCCTTGCTAAGATAACAACGTATCTACTTTAGTCTAAGTTATTTTTCTCTTTGCTAGGGTTTTAAGATACAAGCCAAGTACCCTTCCTTACTTTCGACTAACAGTTTAATGTAACCACCGCCAATGAAACCGCAATCAAGCCAGATAAAGCTTCCCACACACCACCGCTCGTGACCCAAATACGCGGCGTACGTCAGGCGCGATAGACACGTCTCACGGCATCACACATCGCCGCTCGCACGACCAGCTAGGGTGCGAAATCTGTTCTCGCTGTTAGGTGAAGAAAATCTAAGTGCACTTGATGGCAAGTAAGTTTAAGTAACAATGTATTTACAGTATTACAATAACAACATTTTAAATAGTTGACGGATGAACTTTGAAGAAAGTTCAGATATTATTCAACTTATTACTTATTGCTTATTTTTTGTATATAGATACCTACTTTGTGTCAGTGAAACAATGTTTATTCCAAAAAAGAAAATTATTTAACGTCAACAAAAAAGTCGATATAATTCGATCTAAATAGTTGCGGTAATCTTAAAGCTGTTATATTTTTATTATTTTTATTTATTATTATAACTTACAGTGTGATTTGAGCAGCGTTTACTTCATCATCATCATCATTAGCTTAAAATCGTCCCACTACTGGTCAAAGCTTGCCCACTTGTGGACCTTTCATGGTTTAAACGATTGATACGACAATAACCAGGATCATCCTTTTAACGTGCCTCCGAAGCATGTAGTATACATCATCACAAATCCCTTCAGATAACAAAAGTGAAGTCGTAGCACATACTTTGGTCGCGCGCACCTCCCGCGCGGGCGGCGATCATTAGCGGCGCGATATCGCGATCAATCACACAACAATAACCTGAATACATCGGCGAAACAATCCTTCACCGCCGCGCTTCAAACAGCTCGCACAGTGCCTACTACTAACTGTGACGAGTAGCTGAACTGTTACCAAAGATTTCAATAGAATCTGTAAATTACATCCGTTTATTTCTAATCATGATTATTTTTGTTTGAAACATATTTTTAGTCTACTCGTACTACCTAGTCGTATTCCTACATCTACGACAAATACGGTAACCATTTTGAAATATTCTGGAATTAAAATTGAAAAAAAAAATATTATAAAAAAAAAACAAAGTACAGAAATACTAGTAGGATTTTTATTATCTTTTTTTTGGAAGAAGTTTGCTGATTATCGCTGGGCATTTTCAGCGTTACTGGGCTGTTATGTAGGCGGCGAGAAACTTAAAGTGTTCCTAAAGCTGTATGAAACGAAACACCGACAGAGGTTTTCTAGAAGGAACGGCATCACTCCCCCGTACTCTACCAGATTCTCCGAGGGGATCGGATCGGATCGGGTCTATTATCTATAAATCTATCGAACATCTATAATCAAGTCTATGAAGTTAGAACAAAGGTCATCTCAGATTCATTTACATTCAATCTTACATAAATATCTCATACTGTTCAAACAAGTTATTGGCTGGTTCCATGTCATGCAGTGAGTATAGTTACCAAAAAATCTTCATGAAAATGAAATACTTGTAATGCAGAAGGAATCTAGCCCAAACTAATCATAGAGCGATTAAGATTCGAGCCAAATCATCGTATGCTTAATAGGTATGGTAATTCTAAGACGTTGAGTAGACTTCTATGATGATCCTACTCTTACTACAAAAGATGTAGGTAACATTTACTAAGAACAAGGAAAATAATATGACGTGGTATTTAAAAACTTTGTCTGGGAAATAACAATTATAGCTAACTATATGTACATAGGTAATACTGTGACGATAACACAGTTGTAGTGCGTAGTAAGTGAGTAGGTGGACAGATAGCGCGATAATGGCGTAAATATCAATGATATCTCGAATATAAAACTTTTAACTGGAATCGTCATCGCCAAATAATTAAAGCAATGGCTATAACTTCAATTGTGTCTATGGTTGAGGATGCTGGGTGCAGTGCCCTACCTCCAATCCGATCCCAACCCCTCGGGGAATCTAGTAGGGAGCGCGGACACACACTAGTACGTGATGCCATTCCCTCTAGAAACCCTTTCACGGTGTTTCGATCACACCGTTTGAACTCTCTATATAGGTTACGCGCCGCCCCCATAATAAGTCTGGTGACGCTAACATGCTAGCTAGCTGAGGCAACCAGCAAACTCTCTCCAAACAAATAAAGTGCCACTATATTCGCTTTGTGATTATGGTCATAAATACATAGTGCAAATGTTTGCGTATGTGTATACTTAATTAGTTGGTAATTAGAGTGAATGCTCACCCATCACCTCCAACATCGTGACGTGCGGGCGATGTGATGCGATAAAGATAGTGCGAGGTACATCCAACTAGAAGGTGGCGTTTTTTTTTACAAAAGCATCTTTAGAAGACATTGCCATGCTCTTCTAGATGACAAGGTTCCAAACCAGTGTGTGGTTCCAAACCAGATTATTCGAAATTATACCGAACTTACTTAAATAAAAATATTTTTTACTTTTATTTAGTCGCTTTTGGATAAACTAAGGAAACTAAGCAACCAATGCAAAAAACTAAATTTTAAATAAAACATCTTTTACGGATCTCCTCGCGTTTATTTTACACATTGATCTAGCTTACTTTAACCTGACGTTTCGAACCTATTGTCGGGTCCGTGGTCACAGGTAGACTTAGGTGTTGGTCATCTCATAATTAATAAGTAACTGTATGTTAACTAATATCGCTATAATTTTACTGGAATCTCCTATCGATTATAAATACTTCCAAGAGTGAACTAACGTTTATTTTTAATGGGTGGCTATGCGGCACGTGTGACGGTCGACGCGGCGCCGCATAGTTAGCACTTGCCTTGATAACACCTCCTCGTGGACGCCTTATCAAGACCAATATACGCGTAAAAACGAAAATCTAATAATCATGCTAACGTAATGTTTACGTTGTGTTATTAATGTTTAATTACAATGTTAGATAAGTGCAACTTAGATAATGCGTACTGACAGCACCAGTGGCTCAAGGGACCACTTGCACCGAAGAAGAAGAATCCAAATTTAATTTCTGTGAACGTCATTCGTCTATGAATGACTCCAAATTTGAAACAACTTTTTATGTAGTACTATAATGTTGTTATGCAGATTTTGTGCTAAATCTGGATTTAGGTGCAAATGGTCTTTAGACAAAATATGTAAGTAACTAAGAGTATGTTGTATTTAATGGGTAATTAACTTATTAAAATTTCGCCTTGGTCTTCTATATGCTTGTCATACTCCGGCAGGAACAATTATAGATAAACAAATGACAACGAACGTAAACCTAAGTAATTTTTCCTCAATTTGTTTCCGAGAAACAAATACTACTAAATGATAGATCTTCGAAGGGGCACAACAGACCCTACCAAGGTAGCATGAAGTGGTGCAATAAAACATTTTATTAGATAACTTGTCAACAGGGAGCGGCCGGGGTTACAGCGCGACAATTACAAACAAGCACATTATAAATCGCGGCACTCATCCCACAACGGTTAGCGCAGGCGCACGTGTGTACCAAAGGGTTCTGTACAACTATCTGTGGTCATGTCTATTTAACATAATAATATAAATAAATAAATGATTTATTTTATGATTATGCGTATATATAATTTTACGCAATTTTGTTGCGAACAAATTACAAGTTGAAAAAAGACAAACTCCTTTGGCTTACAGAGTAAATAGGTAGTGTTGATTAATTTCGGCGAGTTAGATAGAGCCACGATAGGTTAGTTGGTAGTTCACCTAAGCCGGCATGTCATGGAATGCGGGTTCGAATCCTGCTCGTAAAATATTTTCAACACCGTCTATTTTTATTTATTTTATCTTTACAATGGGTAGATTATTGCTGAGGTAGATAGACAGATAATACTTTTATTGCAACACTATAAAACATAAACATGAACAACAAAAATTAATAATTTACAAAGTTACAACTTGGCGGTCTTGGATTTAGTAAAAATTAAGTACTATAAGATCATACAAAACAGACAAATGAAGGAAACTAGGGAGAGACAAATCTGTGAATTTATATAGGTACAAAAGCTACGAGAGAAAGAAAGATTAATATTTTGTCTTAACCAATAGTAGTAGTATGCTGCCTTGAGTCAATGAATTGACTACCGAGACAGAAACTCGAATTAGAAAAAAACAACTCAATGTTGTTCTTACCTTACGGAACCCTAAAAGCACGCGCTACCCCTTCGCGCTACAAAACAGAAAGTTATCCGAAACGCTGGGCCGCCGCACGCGCCGCGACGCGCTACGCGGCACAGGGAGTCAGCTCATTGCTGCGGCCATTACGGGTGCTGTAAACTTGACAAAAATACACTTTAGAACCACGACGACAGGAAAATAGAAAATATATGTAACTGATGAAGCGCTGGTGATACACTGACAAGTTTTGTGAAGTTATAACTGAAATTGAAGCAATTTTAATTTAATATTTTTATGATTTTTCTCATTGATGCAACGAATTAACACGATACGTTACTTTATAAAGTGCACTCTAGATGGAGATAAACACATAGATATACCTACGGTTATTAAAATTGAACAGACAAAAAAAATAAAAAGCCAATTCCTTCCACACTTACCCCACAAATTGCTTACAAAACAGAAGTTGAATACCTGTTTCGCAGGTTGGAATTACAAAGCTTTCGTGGAAGCTTCGCGTTCGGCGGCTCTCAATCAAACGGGAAAATGGCCGGCGGCGAACATCCCGGATTGAAGTGCAAATTGAGTAATTTCGCGCGCTCACCGGCTGCGAGCTCCTCGGCGGTGCGCGCACCACGCTGCGGCCCGAGCCGGGACACAACACATGTTACTAGGGAAACCAGTACCTACGCGGCCGGCCCGATGAAACCGGCCTAAGTAACCTATGAAAGATTGCAACTCCAAAGGTATGGGAACAAAAACATTGGTGATTTTGAATTACGAACTACGTGACGGTGACTACGAAAATCTGATACAAAAAGGTTCGTAGCAAAAATTACTTTGGAAATAAGTTATCGCAGTTAACAACAAAATTAAAACTTTAAAATAAACAACAATCATAAAATATTTAAATAATTTTAACGCAAATTTTGTTGCGAAACCAATTACAAAAACAAAAATGCTCAAAAAATCATTTAGTATTTGTAAAAATATTATGATTCAAAAAATTCAAAAAATTCAAAATTCAAAATCATTTATTCAGTTTAGGCTACAAGTAGCTCTTATGAATGTCACTATGCCATCGGTTCGTAAGTCTACTCTGGGCGGGAGATCTTGTACTGAGAAGAACCGGCAAGAAACTCAGCAAGTGTCCAGCTCTTTTCTCCCTTACAGCGTCAAAAATATTGGAAAATGCCCTATCATAGCAGGACACTTTCCATTACAATAAACACAAAAAATATAGGATGATCGGTTGTTAATGACGGTAGTTGACATTGAATAGACGCCTGTGGCTTTCAAAGTAAAAAGTAAATAGTGTTGAATAATTTCGGCGGGCTGGTTAGAACCATGATAGCTAAATTGGGAGAGCACTTGACCCGGTATGTCAGAAGGTTCAAATCCTGCTCGTGGAAATTTTTTCAGCATTTGTGTTTTAACAATCATAAATGTATAAAAATATTAATTGTAGGTAAGAGTCATTATATAAGTATTTGGTTTTGATTAAAGATTCCTTCTTAGCACGGTGATTAGTTCACTCGTTTAGACCTAACTGTCGAATAAGCGAAACAAAATAAAAACGCAAAACCAATCAGAAACTCGAAACGTCTTAATTTCAAAATGCAAGTTATCCGCAATCGTTCGTGCAGCACGGCGACCCTACCAAGACGAACAAACATACATTTGATTAGGGCAGGTTCCGTCGCAATCAACAATGGCTGATATTTTGTTTGCACGTGGAGGCTGCGTCCCATTACCCGATACTAGCGAGTAAACAACTCAAGCAACGGAACCTACGAGTATTATGGAAATAGAAATATCGATGTTCCGCGACTCCCGCGCCGCGCCGCCGCGCCGTGGCGTGGGGAGCACTCGCAAGAAACCTTGCCAACTATGCGAGTCGTCGGACAAGGGCGACAGAAAAGCAATTATAGAAAATATTTAAAGCTTTCAGCCCGCTTCGGAATATGAACCTGGTTGTCTTCAAGATGCATCTTTGGTATGTTCAAAAGTGGCCTACTGGAAGAGTTATGTAAGTAATGCAAATTTCATAAATAAATACGATTAGTTGTGCGTATGCCAAGGACCCGCGGTGTGAGTGCAGTTACCCTAATAGAAGGACAGTATGTCGAGCTGCAAGCGACACCCGTTACGATAAAGTTTTGTGTTTGTAAACAAAGACAACACATAACGTTAGTGTCAGCTCTATAAAAATTCAAAATTTACAGGTCTTATTATAAATAACTTGATTTAGTCGCCTCTGTAGTCTAGGGGTTAAATTAGACTGGTCGATCGATTCCATCGGCTTGATTGGGTTTAATTCAAAACCACCTGGCTAGTTACACTCTCAGAAGTATTATTAACCTTTTTAACTAATATAGGATTTACTTTTTTGTTCCAAAAGTTAGAGGTCAGTTATCAGTTAGGTGATAATGATTTTTAACCTCGTTGTCTTTTACCACTAAATGAGATTAAAAAGCAATATTTCGCCGTTATGTAAATAAATAAACGTTTTTGTAGCAAACATTGAAGTAAACTAAATTTACTTTATTGTGAAAAGCTATACGTTCCAATCAATATTATGTTACCGACAGCCAACAAACGTAGTCGGCAAATCCCGCGCTTCGCAGGTACCGATATGATTTTATTACGGCTGCGTCAATATTTGCGCCCCGAGATGAGAACCCCCCGCTGCGAGCACCTTGCTGCCATAGCCGTGTTTATGCACATTCCGCGAGCACTCCAGATTGAATCAGTCGAACATAAAACATCAATCCAATCTTCGCAGTAACTGGGTGTTCCTTCAAGTGTGGATAATGAGTTTGCACTTTTTATTTTTAATTAAAATCCAAAACGTTTTGCCAACCTTGTAAGTCCATTCGTGTATTGATAAATTGTTCGTTTCATAATTTGTAAAAAATAAAGAAAAAGAAATAGCATGACGCTGCCGTACTGGCCGTTATCTATATTCTATGCCATCACCTACGAGTAGGTTCTACAAGTACAAACTTAAATGCAAAAAGTACGACTAAAAATTTAATAATATTACGAAAAACAAATCATACAAACAGTCATATTAATTACGGTAATGAAAAGTTATAAACCAAAGCCTTAACCCTCTACCCACATTCCATCATACGTAGGAACATTTGGACTATTAAACGAGACCTTGATCGAAATTCATCATTTACTTACCAACCTATTAAGGAAAGCGACATTTCAAGTTTCCGCATAGTTTCCAGTGTTTACCTCGACGTCAACAACGCACTCTCGATCAAGATGATATTAAACAAGCAAACGGAGGTTTCATATTCTGACTCCGACACTTGGTGAGTGGAATCTAAGCATGCGTGTCGTCGGTGATGGAGCTGCGTCATCGGTCGCGTCATCGGTCGCGTCGCCGATCGCGTCACCGGTCGCGCCGTTGTTCTCCGCCGTCGGTTGCGTCGTCGGTCGCGTCGTCGGTCGCACCTGACAAGCGGCTGTTTGCGCGGGTAATGTCGGCAAACAGCGCGGATCCAGTGACGAGCGGCGCGCAGGGGTGACACGCACACCGAGCGACATATTCGATGGCAGATCTGTGGCAGTCAGTCAATAAGTAATGGAATCGTGAGTCGTTTACGGACTGCTTTTTTTTATTAAATATCGCTAGATTATCTCATTGGCTAATATAAGATATAAAATAAGATAATCACTTCAGCCCCAGAGGTTCCGCTTTCAATTTCCAATTAAGAATAGGTACTCTCTGTTTGATATATTGCCGCTCATAATAATATACCTTAACCAGCTTAAATTAAGCTCTAAATTTGGCACTATGTGATGTCCATAAAGTCATCTAAGCAAGGCTAGGCTAGGCTCATCTTAGTTGCTAAAACAAGATTATTACCTAACCTTTTACTTAAAACCAGATTAAATATTAGGTACCAGCGATTCCAGCTGGTAACTTTGTTAGGTAAATTCCATATTTTGTGTTTTATGTTAATAAAGATATCTCTATAATGTTATAATTATAGATAAATCTTTATAGAATTGAATAGAATAGTAGAATAGAACAGAATAGAATAGAATAAACCATATCGTCGCCAGCCCTGCAGCCCCGCCGGCGCCGGCGCCGCGCCGTCGCGTGGCGCGGTTTATCGTGCAATTAACGGGTCCGATGGTAGCGCCCTCGACCTCCAGACACCTGAAACTCCTACTTAATGGTGTAAATGATATCAATATATGGTGTCAGCGATTATCGTCATATTCTGCGAATAATTTCTATAAAAAAATTAATTATTGTTTCGACTAAGCTTTTATATTTATTATCAATGATTATTTCTAATGACAATAAGACCTACTTATATACTAAAACCTAGCAATTTACGAATTCCTTAACTTATCCCAGAGTAGACTCAAGGAGCCCTGTATTTGCACTATATATGTATATGTCAAAGGCATTTGACTTAGTGGATCACAAGTTTCTACTTAAAAAGCTTGAAGTAATGGGATAAGAGGCAATTCTTTAAATTTACTGCAATCTTATCGAAGACGTTCTATGTCTTACAGATTACAAATATATGTAGAATTTGTTCCAAAACTAAAGAGGAAACTAACTATAATTCTAGTCCTCGAATAGTCACCTGTAGAGTGCCTCAAGGAAGAGATGTAGGTCCACTCTTCTTTTACAGTCATCATACAACCTTTATCTTCTGTCGTGAAAAGTTGGTCTCTCACGTTACTCGCGTCCTTCCATGACTTTGTGGCTTCCAGGTTACGTGGTATGCAATTATATTTTGGGGTAATGCAACTAATTGGGACAAAGTTTTTAAATGTCAAAAGAGATACATTCGTGCTATGTGCAAACTTAAAAAGACTGATTCCTGTAGAACATACTTCAAAGACTTGAAAGTATTGACTATGCCTATTTTGTTAAAGAGTGTGATCATTATGTCACTTGCAAGCAAAAACTTTGTGAATATTTAATTAATAATGCCTTTTACTCAGTTAAGTTCTTAGAATTAAAATAGGTATTAAGCTCAGCAAAGCTCACCTAATGTCTGCTTGAGTGCCCTAAGTTACGCGTAAAAGTGTCAAAAAAAAAGTGCGTCCGCGTAGTCATGCATTCAGCCGTCTTCGTACAAGCCGGTTAGATGTTGCTGTAAATGACATGTAAGTATTCATTTAATTTCGTAGTATTTACTTTGTTTTGTGATTTTAATTTAAATTATTTTATTCTCTCAAATGACCATGCACTAATGACCTTACAGTTTTGAATTATTGTTATTATTTTTATAATGATTTGACCTTTTGTTAATGTATAATAATTTTTATTGTTCTCCTAATTATTTTTGCAGCACGGCATCGAAACTTTGTGAATCACGAATAAATAATTTGGATTTGAATTTGAATTTATGTTTATTTACATTACTTTAAATTAAACTAAAATAAGCCAAATTCTCAAAGCTTACAACTGGCCTTATTTCTGCGTAGTACAATACGAGATACGAGTGATAAAACCTCAAAGAAACTCGCGCGCTCGCGTATTCATTCGTAACTTTTTATTAAAACCTTTTTAGATGCAATCGCTGACTGTGGAGGGCCCACGAATATGTCCGAAGTTGTTATTTAGCAGGAGGATCGGCACAAAGGTCGCAGATTATGGTAAGCAGCCCGCCACGTACGGCAAAAAGACTCATTGCTCGCTGTGGTCGTGAAAAACTGCGGCCTATACATTACGGCGCGGCGGGCTCCCACGCGACCAAATCTATTTACAAAAAGCTTTACAAGTATGGCGGCCCGGCAATCGTATTTAACAAATAATATGAATGGCTGAAATTGAAACAAAATAAAACCAATTAATAAAAAAGGAGGAGCTCGATGGCGCTGTGGATAACGCGCCCGGTCTGCGAGTGCTGAGGTTAAGCAACTTTCGCAAAGGCCGGTCATTGGATGGGTGAGCAAAAATGTATCATCTCTCGCTCCTCCGTGCTCCGGAAGGCACGTAAAGCCGTTGGTTCCGGCTGCATTAGCAGCCGTTAACAACCACCAATCCGTACCGCCCGTTCTCCCTATCCAGCCATAGGGAAGGCTCGTGCCCCAGCAGTGGAGACATAAAATGAGCTGATGATGATGATGATGATAAAAAACAAACATAATAAAGATACACTATGAAAGTGGTTTTTTAATTCTTTTTACCAGATTCCAACGTACATATAAGTGCTGTTTCAGTTTTTGATAGGTACCTATAGGTAGTAGGGCTACATATAAAGTTGGAATTTTATTTATTTAATTTTAAAGAGCAAACTCTTATTTTATGTTTAATTTAAAATGAAACTACAAAAACACTATCAACTAATATAGTTTTCAAATATAATTTCCGTAGTTGTAAATAGAGCGGTCACACTTTGGAAACGAAGCGATCAAAGTTTTTCTTACTCATTTACTCACATATTGTTTTTTTGGAATTGCTAATGGACTTGGACAGCCATTTCAGCGTCACCGGACTTAAAACTTACTTAAACAGCTGTTACTATTTCGATAATAATAAATAGACCAAAAAGATACGAAACCACGACCGTGGAGCCGACCTCACGGTAGCAACCCGAGCGGCTCTGGGGTCAGCTCGCCGGGTCAACCCTTCAGCCGCGCGTCCTAAGACGGGACCTCCTTTTCCGTGTCGCGGCAGTAGGGTTAAGTGCGCAAAAAATTTATGCCCGCCGAAGGTGCCATCCGCTGGGGAGTTAAGAGTTACGCTGTTTTTGGTGAATTCACAAGTGACGAATAAATAGAAAGGTCATCGTGGCACTTGATGTAAGAAAACTCATAGGTACGTGCTGAATTCAAGTCAACGTAGGCTGATGCATACATCTTTTATCGACATAAATACGTTCAGAAATACAACAAAAAGGTACTGTAATACCCCGCTGGGTCGTTACTTAAGGTACCGGGGGTTTATTGAATAATAAC
>OY720027.1:21326946-21376818 GCA_963082485.1 Eudonia mercurella | reverse complement strand
CAACCTAACAAAAGGTTGGTTCATTTTTTTCATTCAATGATTTTCCGGGGGGTTTCCCTCGGAAAATCTTTGTTATCTGTCATATTCTAGATTATACAATTGTATTATTATCAAACATACTAATATTTAAGAAAATATGTGAGTATATCTACACTGAATTGAGGTGGTGTTTTGTTTTGGAGGGTTTTGGAGGCAGTTTCCTATGCCTATCATGGAAAGAAGGCACGGGGCATTAACCCTCAGACGGTCTCCAATTTTCATAACGTCCATTTACCATAACGTCTAATTACCAAAATATCTAATTACCAAAATGCCCAATTCCCAAAATGCCAATCTTTAAGAACGTGGTAAAGGTGTCCAATAAGTCCAAATAATATGAAAAAAGACGAAAGTGTTAAAAAAAATTCCGCGAGCGGGATTCGAACCCGCACCCCATGACATGCCGGGTCAGGTGCACTGCCAACTATGCTATCGTGGCTTAATCCAACTCGCCGAAATTAATCAACACATCTACTTTTACTTTATAAGCCAAATAGGAGCCCATTCAATGTTGACAACTACGTCATTAAAATCCGTTCTTAATATTTTACAAATATTGAAAGATGATAAATATATGAGAGATATAACTTCTAGATTGGGTTTTCTGAAACATTATGCTTAAGTATGACGCGGCGCTGGCTGTTCTTATTTTCTTAAATAAAAATAAGGTACCTACTGTATTTAAAGCTGTGCTTAGAAACTAACCCCCCTGGCTCGGAAGTAAGGCTTTCTCTAAAGTGTCGGCTCCGGCCAATCAGCTGATGGCTTCCCTCCACCGACTGACGACGTCAGCGTTACCCACCCACCCCCACCCCACATCCACCTTCTTATGGCGGTACGTTTTGTTTATATGAGCGTTGCCTGCGTTATGCTTCGGAATCTGAGTAAAAATCAAACCAAATAATATTTATGTCAAAACAATTCGCAGAGTCGGTCGTTCGTTGTGAGTTGTGAGATTAGTTTGCTTTAAATTATAAAATTTTAAAAACTTAAAATTTATTTAAGTTCTGTATTCACTTAGTGTATCGTTAACTGAGGAGCTCGATGGCGCAGGTTAACGCGCCCGGTTTGCGGGTGCTGAGGTTGAACAACTTTGGCAAAGGCCGGTCATCGGATGGGTGACCAAAAATGTATCATCTCGAGCTCCTCCGTGCTTCGGAGGCACATTAAGCCGTTGATCCCGGCCACAGGTCCCGGCTGCTTTAGCAGTCGTTAACAACCACCAATCCGCATTGGACCCGCGTGTTGGTTTATGACCCGTTCTCCCATCCATCCATAGGGAAGGCTTGTGCCCCAGCAGTGGGGACATAAAATGAGCTGATGATGATGATGATGATCGTTAACTGTCCATGTCCAACAAGGATTAAGTGAATTGATCGGATGGAAGGAGAACTTCTTGGGTTGCTCAGTTAATAAGTGAGTGAGTAGGTAAAAGTTGTTGTTGAGACTGACTGGGAGGTGTTCGTCTGTTTGGCGGCGGCGGCGGCGGCGGCGGCGGCGGCGGCGGCGGTGGCGGCGGTCCCGTCAGTTTCGCGCGGGCCGCGACGCGAGTGACACGGACGGGTGCGATGGTCTGTGGGGCCGAGCCGCTCGCAGCTATAGCCAGTGCCGCGCTCGCGCCCGGCTAGTGCGGCCGGCGCGGCGCCCATGCGACGCGAGCGCGATGCGGCGCTCGGCCGGCTCCGTCGGCACGGTGGGTCTGCCGTCGCCGTCGCCGCCGCCGCACGCGCGCCTCTCGCTATTCGACTCTTGTCACAAGAAAATTAGACTCATCGGTGGTGGACCGGTCGCTTTTTTGGGAGGACTCGTTGCGTGAGTATGCTCTTTTAACTCTTATTTCGTCTGCATAGTGCTTAGTGATTCTGGCTAGGCATTCTGTGACTATGGCTTCCGTCTAGTGAGCGTGCAAGCGTGCACTACATTCTACATTAGGTAACGGTGATGCTTACAACGACACGCTCTAAATGTTCACACGACCGCAAGGCGTTTTCCGGAAGTCAACTCATCTCACGATCCCTGATAGGTCGACCTCGATTCGAGTTTAGTTTGTTGTCAACAAGCCGTGCGCGCGTAAATGCGGTTCACATCACAGCTTAACCATGATACGAGTCTTAAGCAGATTAGACTAGATCTTATTCATATTAGCTAATGATAGCAGCACCTACTGGAATTCTTGAGGAATTTGTTAACAAGCCAGTCGAATAATAAAGCTTGCTGAGCAAAAATGCTATCGATTGTCGCACAAAGACGCTGGTCTATACGTAATACACCAGCTATAGTGGTCTGAAAGCGAGGATGCCATGCCTATTACCTTTCTACCTATTATTTAAACTTGGTAGAAAACTATTCATTTTTGTGTAAGATAGGTAGATAAGTGATACTATCGTCAACATTACCGTGCTGTCGTGACGATAATGCTATTACCGTGCTATCGTGTGTAAACTATAAATAAGGAGCTCGATGGCGCAGTGGTTAACGCGCCCGGTGTGTGATTGCTAAGGTTAAGCAACTTCCGCATAGGTCGGTCCCTCGGATGGGTGACCAATATTTATCATCTGGAGCTCCTCCTTGCTAAGCAGCTTAGCAGTCGTTAACAACCACCGCACCGCACCACTGGGCCCGCGCCGCCGCGCCGCGTGGGGTTCTCCCTATCCATCCATTGGGAAAGCCCGTGCCTCAGCAGTGGGGACATAAAATGAACTGATGATGAAAAACAATAAATCAACACTAAAAATATTTGCAGATTACAAGATCACTGTCTTGTAACTTGGCACTGCCAAGTCTCAATAAATATAATTAATTTATATCTAAAAACAGGCAGACTAAGGGAGCAGCCGTGTTTACAATTTGGTATCTTTGTCGATGTTATCTGTTCGATCTAGTGGTATCAGAACCTCAGGTCCCAGGTTGTACTGGCGCACTATGAGACAGACTCATCGTGAAATTCCTATTAGGTCTTGTAAGAAAGATGAAGGATAAAAATAATGTTGACTTCAATTTGAACACCTTGGTTTGCCAATAGGTAGGTATAAGTATTATATTGTATAATGCCGAAACAAAGCCGTGCAACTAACTAAGAAGAACACTTATAATATGCAAATTAATATTTACGTTTACTCTATCTACCACCACACAAAAAATCAAGTATTTTTAATATCTCGGTCATATGGTGCTTTTCAGGTCAAAGTCAAAGTCAAACATTTTTATTCAAATAAACTTACGAAAAGTGCTTTTGAATCGTCCAAACATTTTTTACCTACTACCCATTCAGGACGTCTATTTTTAGCTGTGGGGAAGAATGGGCGCAAGAAACTCCACAGCTTTAATAGAAGTAACGACATTTACAAAAAAAAAAATAGTTACCAAATCATACAATATTTACAATTAAAAACTTTCAAGAGCGTTCAGTGTGCGAGAATTGGAGGAATGTCAGTTCCATACATTCTTATCATGAACATAATCATTTACATTGTAATAGTCCTTTTTTTCCTTAACGTTTGTCTTAAATTTCACAACGGGCAAATTTAAAGCATCATTCGGAATTTTATTATAATCGTACAAAATAAAATACTACGTTTCTTATATAAAAATATAATCATTACAGAAACTGTTTCTTTTGCATGCATTCCGCATAGACCGCGTTTGCAAAAACACGGCGGTTATGTGGGACTTCCACTTCCCCAAGATAGTACGAGGGGTTACCCAAAACTAAGGATGGATCACATCCAATACGCTTTAACTATTTCCAAAATTACCCATCACATAGCAATGCCCACGTATGGCCTTTCTTTACCTTACTTTCTTTACCTGGCCAGCTAGAGATCGGAGCCAGTCACCGCCGTTAGGGTGCGGCGTTGCTGTTCCCAAGTCGTGCACTCTTGCAGGCAATGCTGAGCAGTATCTTCCGGTATATTCGTGGCACAACGGGCTTGCCCCTCTCTATTCGATCTAATGCAGGTACTTCATAAAACATCCATGTCCCGATAGTACCTGCACCAGACGAAATGTTTGCGCTTCATGTTTGCGCTTGGTCCAGGCGCACCGCATCCAATCCTATAATAGTACCTACTTATATTTTCCATATATTTACGTTTTTGTTTTACTTCTCTAATCTATGTTGCAAAGGTTCTCTATTACCAATGTTTATTGTTTCTTGTTTTGGTAAAAACTATGATAGCACTCGGGTTAAGCCAAAATAGCTTTTCATGGGAAATGCACCCTTTTCTCAATTCGTTACCTAGCAGTACGAAACTTTGCCCCCGAGACTTATAAATTTAAAAATAGAAAAAAAGATCTAGTGGAGTTTATGCGGTGATCAGCTTATGATGATGATGATGTTAAAATGATCGCTACGATTAAATTTTTTAGCTACGCAAAGCTTTTTTTAAAAGTTTTATGCCATTACCTACATATATTAATAATTAGCGCCACTATCCCACTGCTTGGCAAAGTCGTCCATCATGGAAATCAAAGCATCGCTACAACTGATAGGTATTGGCTTAATCACAAAGCTTCTGAAATGCGGGTTAGCGATCACCAACGGAACTCTGCTTCCGAAAATCAGAAACACACACAATATCTGAGTGTTAGAGCCACGCTGCGTTGCAGCACGAAATGGCTCGCTCGGCGAAGTACCACCCTCTCACAGAATATCGGCGTGAAACAATAGCACTCGTTGCTGTAATGTTTCGTCCGGTGAGTGAAAGTACCAGAGGCCCATCTCTCACCCCTTCCCCCTCCCAATTTCTACTCCCTCCTCAAGATCCAACTCCTCAAGGCCGGCAACGCATCTGCGATTACTTTGGTTTTGCGGGGTGTCCATGGGCGGCCGTGATTACTTTCCATCAAGTGATCCGCCTGCTCGTTTGCCTCCTTATAACATAAAAAAAACACATTGCCGACCTGGGAACTGAACCCAAGACATATGGATGATACTTGGCCTCCGACGATAGGTATAGGTAATGGGATATATTATGTCTATAAGATGTTCCATACCTGCTATGTAATTTGCGAGCTAATCTATTGTCTAGTTCGATTTCAGCGTCACTGCCATTAGTGCTGGAGAAGGGATTTTTCTTCCTCCAAGTGAACAAACAAACAAACAGCAATTGCCTCTGCGGTCTACTGTTTAGACAACCAGACCTAGAGGTCTCAGTTTCGATTTTAGGTAGGGCTTGTTTAAGTTTGTAAGGCTAGTAACAACAATCTCATATTAATAAGTCTTCAAAACATCAATGTTATGGCAAACAAAAATCTTATTTTATCTTTAAGTGGTCAAAGAGCGAAATAATAAAATTTGCACATATTTTTCTGTGACTTATTTTTGATTTCGCAATATTTCCAGAACTAATTGACCAAATTAGACGCTGTGAAGAGCAAATTTGATCGTCATAAAATTCCTCGGGTGATAAAACTATTTATTTTAGTAAAGATATATTGTGCCAAATAAGTACACTTAAAAAACCCCTTGACTTTATTAACAATGACTTAAATTCTGTTTGCTCGAAGGACAAATTTAGACTATGCCGTACAGTAGATGAAATGGTTAGTGTTTTTATGACTTTCTAAGAGTCATTATTAAAAAATATGTTCCGCAGTGCACAAACCAAATAGCTATCCCTCATGGTACAGTAAAGAACTTAAAAGTCTATTGCGGGAAAAATTTAAGCCATGTTGAAGCTTAGACGTGAGACTCAAATAAAATTGTGCTACAAAAGACATATTACACTTGTTAAACAATCCATTACTTCAAATCCCAAGTTCTTTTGGTCTTATATTAAACAAAAAAGGCGATGTGGTAACAGTTATCCATCCACAATGTCCTATCGAACCAAGACAGCAGATAACGGCGCCGGAGTAGCAAATTTATTTGCAGATTACTTTTCATTAGTGTATGATGATGACTATCCGACCCCCTTTATTCCTGACTCTCCGAACAGTGACGTTGACATTACTTCTAATGTCGTCTCAACTCCCGTTTTTACACCTCTTGAGATCTTTAAAAAACTAAAATTCCTGGTACTGCATAAGGGAGCTGGGTGCTGATGGTATACCACCTAGGTTTGTGGTTGAAGTGCCAGGGGTCTTTCTTACCCCCTTTCCATTATTTTTAATAAATCGTTCGCCAGTGGTGTCTTCCCTGAATTATGGAAGGAAGCTCGTATTGTCCCCATACACAAATCAGGCAATGCATCCGTATTTTAAATTACAGACCAATTTCAATATTGCCAGTAATCAGAAAAGTGCTTGAGACACTGTTCTGTCTTATATTGAATTGCATACAAAAAAATATTATATCTACTGTGCAGCATGGCTTCTTCTCTGGCCGTTCTACAGCTACCAATCTTATGTCATTCCTGTCTGAAGTAACAAATTCTGTAGACTCGCGCAACTGTGTGTAGATGTAATCTACACTTTTACGATTTTACGTTTTTGGCAAGGCCTTCGACAAAGTGGACCATCAAATTCTTTTATAGTATAAGCTATCTCCTTATGGTGTTGCCACAAATCTCATATCATGGAACAAATCTTAACTTACCGGTCGTATGTCAAGAGTGGTACTAAATGGTTTTAGTTCGGAACCATTTCTGTCAAAATCAGGCGTGCCTCAGGGTTCCCATATCGGCCCAATATTTTTTAATATTTTCAGTAACGATATCGCAGTTTCTTTTAAGCATTCAAAATATTCTTATACGCCGACGATCTAAAAATGAGGCCCATTGTTAGTACTATTATATTGTTAGGTTCTCTGAGTGGTGCATAAGAAACCATATGATGTTGAACATCGACAAATGCTAGTCGTTACATAAGGTTCACAAGAAAACAAAGTCTAGTACTATATACAAAATTAACAACACTACTTGAAGAAGTTCAAGACTTTGTTCTAAGGAACACAAAAGATTTAAAAACCCCCTAGCTATCATAACGATTTATATCAGTATTGTAAGGTCACTGCTTGAATACGTTGTGTTATTTGGTCATCTGTATACGATGTTCACATTCGACGATTGGAGTGTGCAGAAAAGATTTCTTGGGTATCTTTCCTTCCGAACGCACCTTGCTAAAGCTCTTGCAATTTATGAGGGTCGTCTTAAACACTACAAAATTGAAACCCTAAAACATAAGACTACTTCTTGATGTTATGTGTCTATATAAGTTGATGAGTGGTAGCCTTGATTGCCTCGATCTCCTTGAAAAAAATCAATTTTAATACACCCAAAATATACCTCGTATTACTATGTAGATTAACATTTTTGTGTCTAAGTCAGTGAAGAGCAATCTAGGTTACCATTCTACATTAAATAAGATTCAAAGACAATATATAACACACAGTCTCGGCCAAATAATTTGGAAGTATTAGATATTTTTCATGATAGTGCCCGCAAGTTCAGACAAGTTATTAGAAATAGTTACGTAAGCCTTTTTACATCATATAATTTTAAATATATGACTTTAAATTTTAAGGTATTCTTAGAATAATAACGCCTAGAAGCCGAGTACGCGCACGGCAATTGAGGCAAGTTTAACCAACTTGGCTTGGCTTGGCTTGGTTGGCCGAACGGCTCGCTAGTATCCAAGGTCACGTCGT
Source organism: Eudonia mercurella (assembly GCA_963082485.1). NCBI lineage: Eukaryota > Metazoa > Arthropoda > Insecta > Lepidoptera > Crambidae > Eudonia > Eudonia mercurella. Next base: position 21,369,191 of record OY720027.1, on the reverse strand, counting down.
GTCGTAAGTTATGGATGATGATGATGAATGTTATGGACCACGATCGTGGTCTTAGAGACTGGACGTATTAAGACAGAAAGTCGCTTAAGTAGAGACTGAATAAATTAATAACCGACTTGGTATTACATGGATCTCACAACTTTTTACCGCAGAACAACTGAGTTGCGAGACTTGGTTTTTTTTGACAAGTATTGTTTTTGATGGGATCTCATTTCTTTTTGTATTTTGTAGAGACAGTTCTACTTTTTTCCTTTCGATTTGGCAGGGGCACTACCATGCGCCTATATTTATATGGGACTAGCTTAAACCCGCGGCTTCGCACGCAATAATAATTGCCGTAAAATAAATAAAATAAAACATCGTTACGAATAAAGCCAATATTGAAAAATTTAACTGAACCTATTATTCCATTATATTATACATGAATCAGTGGATTCATTAACTGCACATGTAACTTTGTAATCCTATACATTTATATGGGATTACAAAGCTATTTATGCAGTTGGTGTATCTAGAAAACTGGACCGAAATTGCAAAATATTTTAGTTTTTCCTTGATTCATACACCAAACACTACTTATATTCCAAATTTGAAGCTTCTAGGTCTGCTAGAAGTGCCTTAGAATTTTGATGATCGGTGAGTCAGTCAGTGAGTGACAAAATTAAGAAATTTGACCCGTTATAATTCTTAAAATACTGGTTCAAATTGAATGAAATTTAAAATATACGTGTCTTTACAATGCCTGCATGGTTACTGAAAATTTCAGTCCTCTAGTTTTATCCACAACGAAGTTACAGGGGGTCGAAAATGGTCTGAATTGCTTAGAGAAAAGGATGGTACGGCCGTGACGCTTTTTTGCTCGACTTGGTGGGGGCACGGCCGTGCCCCCAGATACATTGTCACATTTTCTAAAATATCTTAACTTCTATCAATTAAGAAATAAGTGTACGACAATTTGTTCTAAATTGCCTATCCATCAAATTGTGTCAAAACTAGGTATACATTGGTTTCACCTAAATATAAACGAAACAAAATCAGTAATAATAACTTTACACTTCCAATGTAATTATTAAGTATCCATGACAATTTCTATAATATGTATACAAATTGTACATGTAATAGAAATTCATAGAAATTGGCATGGATACATTAAATTGACATTGGAAGTGTATACCTACTTTTCCCTGTTTTTGTTAAGGTAACTCGTATACCCTTGTTTAGTACAATGGTTTCTGAATTGCACGAATTCAGTGATGGTGATGAATACACTCATCATCAGCCGGTGTCAGTCCACTGCTAATAGTCCTAGCTATGTCGGATACTTTTGTTCTATGCCAAATTATTTCATTTCAAAATAATATTTATTATGATTATAGGTAATGATTAATATAATTAATAGTGTTTAATAATAATAATAAATATTTAAACCAAATTTAATCAAGTATAATTCACTGTCGCTACACATAATCATTATTCATTTTAAATATGAGGTAAAATAATAACTAAATTAATTAAAATCTTGTTTGAAAACCTTCGGTATACGGAAATAAAAATAGTCGACGGGCGAGCCGTTGCCGCTCGCTGATGGCTACTTCAGCTACTTGCCTTCCTTACTTTAAATATTAACCTTATGTTTTTAGAACATAATTACATAAATATTTAATTAATAAATTATTACATTTAATAACATTACATAAAGCGCGCAAGCGCGCGCCATTTTGTAAATTTAAATTCGATATTAAGAACAAGACATATTATTATTAAGTGACATATTGTGTCATCATTTTGATATGTCAAATGTCTTCTAATGAATATTTACTGCATTCTCTTTAGGATTTGAAAAAAATATACCTAAACGTTCTATAATCTATTTTCTATCGTAATATTGATGTCAAAAGGTGTGATGTCAAATGTACGTATGTATGTAATGAAACTGTACTGTGTACATGCTTTTGAGATTTACTTGATGGGTACATAATTATGTAACTAAAAGTTAATATAATTTTTTGGTAATCTATTGTTACTTAACAATAATTTGATAAAAATGTGTAGTTAATTTTGACACAATTTAAAGTTTACATAATTATTAGTCACAGCTTAGTATACTTATTTTTGCGATTTGATGTTGCTACATGAATTTGAAATTTAAGGATGTTTCCATGTTATTGCTCGTGACTGTACGTGTGTATATTTGTTGCTTCTTCACGCTGCAACGGATGGATGGATTTGGATGAAATTCGACATACAGATAGTTTATAACCTGTATTAACACAAAAGATAGTTTTTATCCCGATATTCCCACAGGAATAAAACTCATAATTTACTAATTAGGTCTTGGATTTGATGTTGGGAATAGAACCTATTTGGTAGTTTTTTATACTTTTTTAATTGAAATTTTGACCGACTTTTGAAACTGTCAAAGCGGTACGAAGTCCGCCGGGTCCACTAGTATAAAATAAAAATGTACTGTCGATTAAATCGATATGTTTTATTTAATAACGCCATGAAAACAAAATACCATATCACTAGCAGGTACTTTGGCGAAGGTGATCTAAGGGCCGCTTGCACGGATATGTCGAGTTAAATAAATAACTCCGAGTTTACTAACTCACTGTTAATATATTAAATTTTTAACTCGGACTTTGCGACTTGCATTGCATCCATGAAAATAAACCCAGAGTCAACTAACCCGGCAATTCGGTTTTGAAGGTTGGCAACATTTGACAGTTATTCTCACATTCATTCATTCTATTAACATGCGGCCAAATAAAATAGAGCGAATAATTCATGAATTAAGTATACTCTATTTAGAACCAGCATTGTTGCGTTTTAGACTTTACACAAAATGTCACGCTGTGTACACTCCTTTCTGATTACCGTCTAGCTAGTAAGGTTAGGTAAATATGTTACTGTACTCATGCATCGATTGTAATCTGTTTGTGTACCTATAGAAATAAATAAATAAATAAATCTCTCTCTCTTTTATTCTACAGTAAACAGCATAAGTCGGTTTCGCTTGGTTGGATTTCAAATGACCATGCCGTTTTTAATAGTGTTTGTGTATAATGTCATCAGTGTTTGGTTTGGTTGTTGCTTTTTCTCGTCTTGTGTATTTTAATTTGTGATAATAACTGAATTATTGAATCTCTTTACAATGGATACGAAAAAATGTCGTTTATGTGAAGAGAACATTGTTTCATATTTTTTTCATTTTTTGGTCCATCCATTGGGTATCCATTGTAAAGAGATTCAGCAATTCACTTATTATCACAAATTAAAATACACAAGACAAGAAAAAGCAACAACCAAACACCGATGACATTATACACAAACACGACTAAAAACGGCATGGTCATTTGAAATCCGACCTTGCGAAACCGACTTATGCTATTTACTGCAGAATGAATGCCTGTGAGAATAACTGTCAAATGATGCCAAAACCGAATTGCCGGGTTAGTTAACTCCGGGTTTATTTTCATGGATGCAATGCAAGGTCCGAGTTATAACCGTGAGTTAGTAGCTCGGAGTTATTTATTTTACTCGACATTTCCGTGCAAGCGGCCCTAATTGTAATAAATAGCTCAGGTGATATTTGATCGGGTGATCTAAGTGGAATACATAGTTTTGCATCGTTTTGAATAATGTGCCGCTAGGCCGCTGCCACGGTAATAGATAATATTAGGTACCGTGCCGCTGCTGCTCTGCCGCTGCAACTATCGCACGTGCCTACCGCGCACCGCACACACGTAGCTTGGCTAAGCAATAGCATAGTAGAATGAAACAAGTAGGTCGACTCGGCCCCCGAGCAAGCGATAATCACCTAAACTTGTAGAGCTGTCGCTTTTAATTAGAATGAGGTAGGTATCTACATATAAAATAAGAACATACTTAGAAATATGAATTCATGGATTTCAGAGAACCCCCGATCTACCTAAACGTAGTTTGTCAACTGTACAACACAACAACTTACAATAGGTAAGTAGATACGGTCAACAGCACATCACGGTAAACACTTGCAGTTCGATATTAGTACTTATGCCCACAACATAAGAGCGGTACAAAGTCCAAAGTGTTTCGTCTGACTGTTCCTAATTAGTCCCTTGTTTTCGCGGTAGGGTATACCATGTAATCTAATAAATTAAACTTACAAATCCGTAGGTACATGTATTTACCTCTCTAATCCACGAAATCTGGAGTAGAACTTAATTCTTTCGGTAAGTAAATAACTGACACAAAATTGTGTAATAATTAGGTTAGGCAGGAGGTACTCAACTCACCGTTCTTGTTCGGTAGGTAAAGTAAAGAAAGAAAATTCTGGATGGACAAGCTGCTATTAAGACATCCATAAACACTGCAATATCTCTTGTTTTTTGACGTGATAACGTCTTATAAATTGATAGACCCGGCTGCATGCACGAAAAAGTTCCGCGTTACCTCGCTCGCTAATATGACGCGGCATTAGCGAGCGATATCTATGATATAGATATGGTTTTCGGGGGTGCCGATTTCGAATACAACATTTATTTCGAGATCCAAGATGGCGGACGCAACTTTTTTATGTAAAATCAAAATGGGTATCATTTCCATGGTTTTCGGGGGTGCCGATTTCGAATACAACATTTATTTCGAGATCCAAGATGGCGGACGCAACTTTTTTATGTAAAATCAATATGGGTATCATTTCCATGGTTTTCGGGGGTGCCGATTTCGAATACAACATTTATTTCGAGATCCAAGATGGCGGACGCAACTTTTTTATGTAAAATCAATATGGGTATCATTTGCATGGTTTTCGGGGGTGCCGATTTCGAATACAACATTTATTTCGAAATCCAAGATGGCGGACGCAACTTTTTTATGTAAAATCAATATGGGTATCATTTCCATGGTTTTCGGGGGTGCCGATTTCGAATACAACATTTATTTCGAGATCCAAGATGGCGGACGCAACTTCTTTATGTAAAATCAATATGGGTATCATTTCCATGGTTTTCGGGGGTGCCGATTTCGAATACAACATCTATTTCGAGATCCAAGATGGCGGACGTGACTTTTTTATGTAAAATTAATATGGGTATCATTTCCATGGTTTTCGGGGGTGCCGATTTCGAATACAACATATATTTTGTTGTATTTTTATTTTTTAAATTTAAAATGATTTTCTAAATGAAGAATTTTATGAAATTTTTTTTTAAATTGTTTCGTTGTCACGTTCAACTATCGTCAGTAAACCGACTTTACAGACAACCAATTTTTTTTGTAACCATCGTTGACCTCGACTTACGTTTAACAAATTATAATCTACCTGCGAACGGCAGCGGCGCCGGCACAGCGACGAAACATGCAGGCGCGCGCGGCATTGTGTACGGCTCAGTCGCGACTGGCGCAGCATTAGCAGCAATAAACTTTGTCAGTGTGTGCGTGCGACCATGCGTACGGACGGGTTGGTTCGGCTGCGCTCACATACAAGCCGCGCTCGGTGCGTATGTATGAAGATGACCTACTTGTTTCATTCTACTGTGGCAATAGCTATTGTTACTGTGACGTTTACACTTGCTCCACGGAAACCAACACAAATCATTTGGAATTTAAGAGAAAGATATATTATATAATAATATGATAATCTATATCTATATCTAATTCTATACTAGGTACTATACAAATATGTAGGCTCTGTCTGTACATGCAACTTTTCTGACAAATTTTGGGATAAATATTCGTTTTATGACTTACTGACACCAGTTCTACGATTTTTTAATTTTTTTTTCAGTCTGTCTTTCTGTCTATATGTCCTCTTATAACTCAAGAATGACTTGACAGATCTTGATGAAAATTTGTATGTAGTAAGAACATAAGATTGTGCAAATGATATTCTATTATGATGTTGGTAAACCTAATAATTATTTTATTTAGCATTCATTGATCCATTATTTTCGTACAGCGAAGCAGGCGGGTGACGGCTAGTATCAGTATAAACCGATACAAAAGGCAAAAAAGATTGGTAACATTCGATGTATTTGTCCGTAACGTTAGAGTTGGTATTTCGCAAAGTGCTTTCACTTTGTACGGCCCACCGATGGCGGCCCCGCCGGCCGGCGCGCGGCGGGCGGGCGTCGCGCAACGGTAACGATCCCGCACAATGCCATGCCTCCTCTGCACACAGTGACTGCAGCGACTGCTTATAGCGTTGCCGTTGTGATTAAATAGAAGTAGGTACTTTATTTATGACTTTCATCATCTTTTAATGTTTTCATATTGACACGATGAATGTAAGAGTGCTCACAGGGAGAACGTCAAGTGAGATGAAAATAAACGCGTGTAGATCCGTATAAACTGATTCCTGATAATAAGTGTTATATGCAAAGACATTTAACTACTTACTATAGACAGGACATAGAGATCGACACTGTAATCCACTACTTATTACCAAGTGGTAACAAGTCGCTCAGTTTGATGTGATACGACCTCTAATGCAGTCGTGTTTGTGCGCGAATAGATTTGACAAAATCTATAGAAAATATGCCAAATTGCGTGTTGCGATATTGTAAATCCCGATATGGTAAAACGGCTGAACGTGATTACAGTTTATTTTCGTAAGTATTTTGTATATTTACCCAATAATCAGCCTATATAATAATTTCCAATAAAGTATTCTAGAACATTTGCCTATACCCTATACCGCCCTCTGGTGGTAAGAAGCAAAAGCACTACTTTTAGATGATTTAGTGATGTTCAAGCGATGTCGTTTTATTATCGATTAATGTTATATATAATATTTTTATATCGTAAGTTTAATATAAGTAGTAATATTTTGATACAATGATCATTGCGTTGGAGGACTGTTATGCAAAAACAGTTAAACTAAGTGATACCTCAGCGATCGCCCGACGCGATGATCATTGCATCAGAATATTACTACTTATATTAAACTTAAAGGGCCAATACGGATTTTAAATTTTCATTTTTCATTTTTTTCACCGGAATTTTCATTTTCTACCTTGATTGCCACTTGCTTATTGTTATATATTAGGTCCTTAGTTATGAAATTGACGTTTTGTATGAGTTTTGTTTTAATTATATTTTTTATACTTAAGTTTTTAAAATTTTCTTAGCATTTATTGATGTTAACTTTCTAAAAATTAAAGGCCAGCATGTTTGTTTCACTAGCTAAATATAGCAGACTATAAGTAGAAAAAACAAGTACCTTCAAAGGTACAATGAAACAAAAGGTCAATTCCGCTAACTACAACAAAAAAAAGATTCAATTTAAAAAAAATTAGGCCATAAAGATACAAGATTAAAAATAATTGTTATTACTAAAGCCTTAATAATAAGTCTTAATTAAATGTATATACAAATATTTACAAAAGGTATTAAGTTTTGGAAGTAATACACTTGTTAATGTGTGAGAAAAAAATCGTCAATTTCATAGGTAAAGACCCAATATTTTTTATACCGATTTTGGTTAACCTTTATAAAAGTTATACGTCGAAATCATAACGGAACATCCCTACTGGTGTACTAGCGACACCTACCGTGTGGTAGAAACTTATTCTAATTGATTCTAATACGCTGTTTTGCTTCTCAACGTTAGATGGCGTTACTAGCGCCCCAGCTCAAAGTTTTTGTATGAAAAAGTCTCCAATAGCCGCTCTATTACCTATTGAATCTCTTTGGTTATATGTATCTAACTTAAAAAAACAAATATATTGGTTTAAATAATTTCAAAAACAAAAGTGATGACCAATAGCACGGAGAGGAAAGTTGAAGTCGGGAGTGTGGGGGTTGAGCACGTCCATGAATATATTTACCTGGGCCACATAGTCACCTTTCAGGCGAGCCAAAAACAAGAGATTTCACGCCGCATTGAAAACGCCTGGAAGGGCTTTTGGTCCATGAAGGAAATGTGTGGAAAGGACCACTTCCCGTTTCTCTTAAACGAATACTTTTGGGCGCGCCGCGCGGTCCTCCCGATCCTCACATACGGTGCGCAAACTTGGTCACTCACAAATCGCCAAAAGGCCGACCTCGCGGTGTGCCAACGGGCTATTGAGCGCAGTATCTTGAGAGTTAAACTGACGGATCGTGTCTGAAACACAATATTGTGCTCCAAAACACATATAATAATACACGTAGATCAAAAAGCCGGTCAACTAAAGTGCGACTGGGCCGGACACGTTGCCCTATGTTGGACGAATTCTGGGCAAAGATTGCCACATCATGGGTCCCAACAAACGGACGACGACAACGTGGAAGGCCTAAACGGAGATGGCGGGATGAGTTGTACTCCCACTTGAAGAATTGGCACGAACTAGCTCAGGGTAGAGATAGGTGCAAGGAGGAGAGGAAGGCCTTTGCCCTGCAGTGGGAAAGCAATGGCTGATGATAATAATAATTAATAAAATAAATTGTACGTAAAGAAGATCGTCATTATCCGCCCCAGAACCAACAAAGAGATGTCGTAAATAATAAATTATTATAATATTTTAAATACTAGTTTCAAATATCTGTATTAAACGGTCATTGCCAACAACATTTATAGGTACTTATCCATTTCATCGTCAAAATATGCTGCCATATTTTACAACTAGAGTTGTCGACTAAAATCGAGATTGCATTCAATTAGGGATGCCCAATCATGCGATTGTTATTGATTTTCGTTTTGTAATAGTTTATGAAGAAAATCACAAAAAAGGTGTAGTTATTCGTGTATCTATGTGGCGACTTTTATTATGCAAAAACCACGTGTTGCTTACCACCACTTGTAGAAATAATTAAGGTTCCATTTCACGACGGATCGCGCCCAAGCGATTATCGTCGAAAAGTGAAAGTCGACCGACAAATTCAACGACTGTACATGTTCAAAGCACAAAAATAGAATAGATAGCCATTGGCATATAATATTATAAGGTCACATTTTATCAACTGCAAATATTTTGAGAATAAATTCAACAACATATATAAACTATTTTTATGAAAAAACCTTAAATTTATATAACTAGCGTATAAAAATTTCAAGAAAAACGCCAAAAGACATTTCGATTAAAAAGAAAAATAAAGCACTTTCGGTAGTTTCAATTCAAAGGAGCCGAAACAAAGAGGCCGCAATGCCTTCACCTGTATATTATTCTGTGCCTTCACTGCTTACACGTGCCCCTAGTTTCATTCAAAAGAGCCGACAGAGAGGCCGCTCTTAAAAATATTACAATGTTTGTGTCAGGAAAAGTAAAAAAAAAACTGACTTGATTTTTTTAAATGCTAGGGCCTTATTTCTCTTATATAATAAGATGTTTTGTCAAAATATTTGCAGTTGATAAAATGTGACCTTATATAATTTAAATAAGAACCAAGAAAAGTTACCAAATGAATCTGGGGGCACGGCAGTGCCCCCGCCAAGTCGAGCAAAAAAGCGGCACGGCCGTACCATCCTTTTCTCAAAATAGTTCAGGATTTTCGACCCCCTATAACTTCGTTGTTGATAAAACTAAAAGCCTGAATTTTCAGTAACCAAGTAGGCATTGTATAAACACGGTATATTTCAAATTTCATTCAATTTGAACAACTAGTCAAAGTTTCTTAATTTTGTCACTTACTCGCTGACTGACTGACCGATCATCAAAACTCTAACGCTCTTCTGGCAGACATAGAAGCTTCAAATTTAGAATACAATTAGTGTTTAGTGTATAAATCAAGGAAAAACTAAAATATTTTGTAATTTCGATCCAGTTTTCTAGATACACCAACTGTATAAATAACTTTGTAATCTATACTATTAATAAAGAGGTAAATGTTTGTTTGATTGCGGAGGGTAATCTCTGGAACTACTGGTTCAATTCCAAAAATTCTTTCACTGATAGAATGCCACGTGCCTTGCGGGTAACATTTTATTTTGATAAATAATAGTTATCAGTTCGAAATCTCCAAATTTGTAAATCACATCTGAAGAAAAAGTATCGGCGTACGCTGACCAAACGGTTAAGTTTACATGAAAATAATGTAAGACAAAAATGTTAGTTATCCAATGATGAAAAAAAAGTAAGCAACGCGATATACCTAGCTTTTATAGTAAAGCCACAATAACTTTGTCACGTTAATATTATAAAGAGGTGAAATTTATAAATTTGGAATTGGTAGGTATGTAATCACTGAAAGTACTGATCCGATTCCAAAAATTATTTTACCAATATTTAGAATGGACCTGCAGGGTGCACAAAAACTATATTTTAATTTGCTGAACAATAGTTTACACTTCCAAATCTTTAAATTACTAAAAAAATCCGGAAAAAGAACGCAACTTGGCGGCGCAACTTGGCTGCTTTATCAGCGTGCGCTGACCAAACGGTTGAGTATACATACATGATAGTAATAAAAAACAAAAATTTTAGTCATCAGTAGGTTCAAAAAATGTCCGCCACACGATATACCTAGCATAAATATTTAAGCCACAATAACGTTTTTCACGTTAAGAATTAAATTGATTTTTCAAGGGGTTTTTTAAGAGTACTTATTTGGCACAATATATTCATCTTGACTAAAATAAATAGTTTTATCACCCGAGGAATTTTATGACGATCAAATTTGCTCTTCACAGCGTTTATCTTGGTCGCTTAGTTCTGGAAATATTGCGAAATCAAAAATAAGTCACATAAAAATTACGTGCAAATTTTATTATTTCGCTCTTTGACCACTTAAAGATAAAATAAGATTTTTGTTTGCCATAACATTGATGTTTTGAAGACATATTTAGATGAGATTGTTATAACTAGCCTTACAAACTTAAAACAAGCCCTACCTAAAATCGAAACTCTAGGTCTGTTTGTCTCTAAACAGTAGACCGCGGAGGCAATTGCTGTTCTAACTTGGAGAAAGAAAAATCCCTTCTCCAGCACTAATGGCAGTGACGCTGAAATCGAACTGGACAATAGATTAGCTCGCTAAGATAATAATTTTGAGGTTAGAAAGTTATGTATGTTTTGTGCATAAGTGCATATCTTATAAGTAGACATCGGATTATATGCACTATCAAAAAACCATTTATTATAAGAATTTACGTTTATTTTCACATTATGACATTATATTTATATGTTCTAAATATATTAATATTAGTTACATATACCTATTTAAATATAAATTATTATTATGATCAATGATGAGATAATATAATTTATCATAGAATAAAGTATAAATTATACACAAGAATTATACTTAGGTATTTATTATAACTAGTGGTCGCCCAGTGGTCGATATTCAAGCGTAATTTTATTAAGGCTGCACGGATTGTATCCTAAGCAATGAAAAATTAAAAAAGATAGAATGTGAGTTTGGATTGGCATTGACAGATGTCGGCCGCCAGACAAACATACGTGTGTGTCAAATACATGGTGTGTGTGTAATGTTGTTTTTGTTGATTTAATGTATTTTTTATGCATAATTTAAAAAAAAATTAACATTCGGATAATCTTCTCTATATAAACTATAAGTGTGCGAAATTTCATACTCCTCCGTCCGCGCAATTTTCGTAAAAACGGGTACACAATTTTTGCTTCACGTATTAATATATAGATTCTTGTGACAAAAAACAATAACATATTTTTCCAAGTTTGCAAACATGTGACGTTTGTCACTTAATATTAATTTATGGGCTGAAAATGACCTTTCGACGTCAACTGACGTTACCGGATAGAACTTGAAATTTGGCGCAATTTCTGGCGAGACCTCTTCAGGCAGAGTTTGTCCGGTGCCGTTAATAAATGCGTCAATTTTCTTTATTCCTTCAAGACTGGGGTTTTTATACAAAACTGCATTTAATTTGCCACGAACCTTTTGCGATAGTGAATTCGGAAGGCCGTTACTCTGTTCCTAACACGTATAACTACTGAAATAAGCACTCAAGGAAAAAGTACCAAAATATGCAATAACGCTATAAAAATAGAATTACCTATATGCATTTGCATATGCAAACATGCAAATGCATACAATCCGATGTCTACTTATAAGAATGAACTTTACTTACCGTCATAAATAAGCTACTCATAATCATAATCAGTCGCCCAATAGGTACTTAGGTAGTAACCCTTTTTCAAAAAACAAATCAAATGCTTATGCTAGGCTTGGTTTTTATTCCACAACTGATATTTATTAGAATAGGCTTCGAAATAAGTAGGTACCTACCTAAAAACAAAAGAATAAAAATCCTGTTAATCCGAGGCTAACAGTAGATAGGTATCTATTTTTAAAAATATAGTGATGCTCATGTCCTACGGGCTGGAGCCAGCGTTCACTATTCTCTTCATCTTGACGGTGTGTAAAGACCAAAAGATTAAATTGATTTAGTTCAAAAGTACTTCATTGCCAAAGAGATACTGATGCCGGGTTACGTGAACTGAAATATACATTCAAGCCTTTAGGACTATTTGATTGTAGTGTTGTTCAGTGTTGTAAACTATTTTCTATTTCACTTGGAGTGTAGATGAAACTTTTGTGAATATTAATAAGTGGTTTATAATAAGTTTTATATTATTACTAGTTTGTTTGTATGTTTCGCAGCTTTTAATGAGGACTGTGTACATAGCAGTTTATGTTAATTTTGCTGCTTCTAATTAAAGACTGCTAAAATATTTTCTATTTCACTTGGAGTGTAGATGAAACTTTTGTGAATATTAATAAGTGGTTAATAATACGTTTTATAATAATACTAATTAGTTTGTATGTCTTGCAGGTTTTAATGAGGCCTGTGTACATAGCAGTTTATGTTATTTTGCTGCTTCTAATTAAAGATTGTTTAAATATTTTATTTTGTAAAGAATTTAGCTTATGAGGATCTTTATGAATATAAGTAATAAAAAAATTATTATACAAAAGAATTTAAATATGTATAGCACATTATATTATGGCGCCCGAACAAAAGGTAAGGTATTGTCTTTCGTCTCTTATTTTGGCTTTTCGTTTCATTATTTTTTTATTATCTTGACCAACCGTTCGTTATGGTGGATGAGCAAGATCTTTTAGGGGCCGTTGATCCCAATGTTGATCTGTCTCCCATTCTACAAACTTTCCCTGCGTTGTTTCGGGATGATGTATCGCAACCCTTGGTTACGACACCTCGTAACCCTGCGCGCCCATTCCCTACTCGTGATCGTATTTCAACGACTTCTCCTGCGTTCTCATTACGAGCAACACCACCATTATATCGGCGACTCGAGAAACATATCCCTCACCAAATGGAACTTTAAATTTAAGGGTCGTTCTTGCGTTCGCGACTTCTTCGTAAGTTTGGATGAGTGCATCCTGGCTTATGACGTCTCGGAAACGTACGTAGTTAGGAGGTTCCACGAGATAATTTCGGATCACGCACTATAATATTTTCGTTCTGTCCGTTCTGACAAATTATCTCTTCCTCAAATTAAATCATTATTTCCCGCTACTTTCGGTCCCGTTAATTTCGATGCCTCTACCGAACGCGATCTGCGTAATTTAAAGCAGAAGTCCAACCAATCCATTAGAGAATTTCTCATTGAGGTTAGGTATCTTAATAGTAAGTTGTCAGTTCCTCTTTCGGATTCATTACTTTCTATAGTTAAATTTAATCTACACCCTAGATATTCTTTTTGTTTATCCACAAATAAGATAACTGACCCAGATACTTTGGTTGAGATAGCGTTCAATTTCGAATGTTTTGATCAAAACGCCATTAGATCTCTATCTCTAGATAACTCTCGTACTACGCTACCTACCACCTCAATTGCCGTCGCTTCTACGATGACCCTATGTCCAAAATGCGATAAGCCCGGACACGATTATCGTTCTTGCCCGAATATTCCTGGAGTGATCTGCTTTAAATGCAAGCACCCTGGTTATGTTACCCGTGTCTGTCCTAGTTGTTCTCAAAAAAACTAAAAGTTCGGAGAGATTTTGATCGGTCTTCTAGTTCGAAGTCTATTTCTCCGATTTTTCTTACCGACTCACCTGATAATCGTTTATTTGTTGAAATTTGTATCGCTTGCAAAACCTGTGAGGCCTTGCTCGATTCTGGTGCTCAGGTTTCTTTGTTATCTTCTGATTTTCCTCGCACCATTCATTTTGAAGTTAATGCGGGTAATCTCCCACCTGTCTTTTCAGCTGATGGTTCCCCTATACTTATTAAAGGTATCGTTTTTTTACCTGTTACTTTTAATGCCGTTTCTTTTCCCAGGATTTATTAGTAACTGAACGCACTTCTTGTCCTATAATTCGTACCTGGTCGGCTTATAATGCCCTGTAGACGCGGCCGATTCGATTTCAAAATGTAATTCAGTTAATCGATCCTATATGGATACTGGTCATCTTCATTTGGAATACTAATATAAAATAACAGAAATGTTTAGAATATCTCATTTTTAGTAAAGACTTTGTCTTATTATAGACATTTGTCTTATTAGATTATTGTTGCGAACAAATTACAAAAACACAAATGTTGAACATAATAATTTCAGCGGGCTGGTTAGGACCACGATAGCTCAATTGGAAGAGCACCTGACCCGGTATGTCAGAAGGGTGCAGGTTCAAATCCTGCTCGTGAAATTTTTTTCATTATTTGTGTTTTTGTAATTTGTTCGCAACAAAATTTGCGTTAAAAATTATTTGAACATTTTTAATCAAATAATAATATGAAAAACAAAAAAATATCGTTGTCCAGATTTGTGACGACCCTAATTTGGTTTGTTTACATTTTTTCTTTATCGAGTTTGGCTCAAGTACAGTTAGCGGCATTTTTGTTATGCCAGAGCTATTATATCGACAGAGCCCAATGAGGCAAGACTATTGCCCAAAAATCAGGTATCGGCGATAACGATACATGAATGCGAACAGAGTCGGTATCGGTGCCTGTATCACCTTTATCTCGTTAGGTACCTCTCTAAAATGTGTAATAGTGTGTTCTTGTTGTAAAATGTTCCTTCCTCGGCGGTTCAGCACTGAAGTAGTGAAGGTCAAGTGATGGTTATATATTGATTGGTGTAGCGTAACCTGCGTACAACTCTCGTCACGCTCGCTCGCCGCTCGCCGCGTCCACCGCGCTCGCCGGTGCCACGGAAGTCGCCATCTTGTTATTATTGAGTTTCATCACCAATATTGGTTGTGCAATCATTCAAATCTGGTCATTTGTCAAATCAAGTTCATTGCCATTGGCATTAGATCATTATGTTTTTCATTTGAGAGAAAAAACCAATTTTTTTTAAGTAGTTTTGCTCATGAATTTATGAAGTGCTATATGAAAATGATTTTTATCACTAGATTAAGTATTGCTGGTGGGCCGATGCTTTCAAATTACCAATTTTAATATTTCGTAGCTTGAAAGTGAGTGTTTTAAAGTGTTAATTCTCTCTACCCTGTAATCCTGTTGGCATTTTTCAAAGTACTGGTTCTTTAAACATAATATGTTTCTACGGGTCAAATACAACGAATTTTCTCAATTTATTTACTTGTTATTTTTTGACATGAGTTCAAAATAAAATTCGATTAATCCGAGAAAAAAATTATTTTCAATACCAAGTCAATCATTTTATCGTCTCAGTTTATCGTATCGTCAAATCTTGCGGATAAAATTTAATAAAATTAAAAATATTTATTATGTTTTTTTAAGAGAGTTTGCTGTTTGTTTCAGACAGCATTTTCAGTTTCATCGGACTTTTTTGGGGGCGGCTAGAAACTTAAAGGGTTCTTCAAGCCGTGTGAAACGAAGCACCGTTAGAGAATTTCTAGAGGGAACGGCATCACGCACTATAGCCCTTAAAATTTAGCTTGATTGATTTGATAGGTAGGTCAAATCCATCGAGCTATATTTTATCTTCATAAGGTTGCCAAGTCATTGATTGGAGGCACGGAACAGAGATTTAAAGGCCAAGGCGTTGATATTCTGTGAAAAAAATAGGTATATGACAGTGTCCAGTTTCTCAAAATGTCCACGTTAAAGCTCCTAAGTAAAAATTAAGATTTATAAGTAAACATCCATCCATTCAAGTGAAAGTCTAAAGTATAGTTACTGTGAATAATAAATAAATAAAGACTCGAGGCGTCGAGTCATATTTTTGAAGCCTCGAGGCGAAATGGCAAGACTCGGTGAGCTCGGTAGGCTCGGAGTCCCGAGCCTAGCCGAGCCGCGAGCTCTCTGAGCCATGCCTCGAGGCTTTAAAAGAGTTCGAGCCTTCAAAAGAGCTCGAACCTTCAAAAGCCGTAAAAAAGAGCTCAAGTCTTAAAATAAAGCCTTCAATAAAACGTCAAGTTTATGTTTATGACTTTAATATCTCCGTAACTAAGTAATAAATTAATATAGTTAGTGGTGTTCAAAATTCAATTTCTCCGAGTCCTTTTACTTAGGGCTCGGAGTCGTTTACAGAACTTGACTCTTTTAACAGATTGTTCGACGACTACGAGTTTACGTGAGCCTGGGAGCGTAAAGTAAGTCCACCGGGTCAGCTAGTAGGTATAATACTGACAGCAGTTCAGAGAAGTAGCGTTACCCGGCTTTTCAATATTTGTCCAGAGCGTAAGGTCACAGATTAGGTAATACGAGGGCGGCACTGAAAATTTCGGGAATCAAGGAAGTGACACAACATAACTATTTAAAAATGTATTTATTGCTTTTCGAAGTATTCTCCGCGAAATTTGACACATTTTTCCATACGATGGAACCAATCATTGAAGCAACCATTCCATTCGGAAGTTGGGGTCTCCAAAATGGCCGTTTTGTAGGCGTCCACAGCTTCTTCAGGTGATGAAAATCTCTGACCACGCAATTTATTCTTTATTTTAGGGAAAGTATAGAAATCATTAGGGCTTAGGTCGGGGCTGTACGGCGGATGGTCTAATAATTCTATGTTTTCTTGCTCTAAAAACTCTTTTGTTCTGTGCGCGGTGTGAGAACTCGCATTGTCGTGATGGAGGATGATGCGGCGGTTGCAGTTCTCTTTACGGAGTTCAGAAACGACCTGTGGCAAACAAATGCTAGCATACCATTCTGCATTAACCGTTCTTTGTCCCTCAAGAGGAATAGTCGCAACATGGCCGGTTTTGGAGACAAACGTGGCCACCATTTTTTTTGCAACACTCCGTGAACGAACAATTTTTGTTGGCTTTAACTCATTTTCGAACACCCAAACTCGTGACTGGTTTTTTGTTTCGGGTTCGTACGCGTATATCCAGGATTCGTCACCTGATACGATGTTGTATACAGCATTTGAGGATCCTGCGTGGAATCTTTCGAGAGTTCTGACACACCAAGTAACGCGAGTCGCTTTTTGCTCTTCACAGAGCGAATGCGGTATCCATCGGGAAAACAACTTTTTTACACCTAATTGTTCATGCAAGATTATTTGTATTTGACTCATGCCAATGTCTAAAGTTGCCTGAATTTCGCGGTATGTCACATGTCGATCTTCCTCAATCAGCTTACGCACAGCATCAACGTTTTCTTGGGTGACTGCAGTTTTGGACGACCTTGACGGGGATCATCACTGAGCTTGACACGTCCACGTTGAAATTCAGCAAACCAGCGATAAATTGTGGTTTTGGATGGGGCTTCATCACCAAATGCAGAAATCATCCGGTCAACACACCGTTTTTGTGATAAACCACTTCGAAAGTCATAATAAATCATCGCTCTTGAATTTTCTCGAGTCAATTCCATTTTCTCAACGACTAAACAAGTTTGACAAAACTTTGTGACAAGACCGAGAATCTTTTTTTAAATAAATAAATGGTATTCGATTTTTAAAACCCAGGAGTTTTCAATTAAAGAGATTTAAATATGACAGGAACAGTGGTAATATTCCATTCCCGATACTTTTAGTGCAGCCCTCGTAGTTACTTCGTAAGGTCACGTTGTATACCTACCTAGTACAATATTTAGGAGATGAGTTTATGTCGTCATGCAGAATTAGGAAATTTAACTATTACAGTAAACGATATTATGACGGTGATTCTCGGTATCGGGTATCGGTCTCGGGGTACTTCTTACGGAGTACTTCTCGTTTGTTGGACAACTTCCCGGTTCGCAACCTTAATTAAATACCTAAAAAGATGTAATGTTGCGTAAATTTTTATATTTCATATATTTAGTCGCGTCTTGTAAACTTTCATATTTCATGGTCTCGGAAGGCTCTCCCAAAATCCGAACTGGTGGTGGTACCTTCTTTAGTTTAGTATAGCTATGTATTTATTTATGTATGTATAGATAATGAGCAAGTAAGTTTGTATGTATTGCACATTACACAATGATGAACAATTACAACACCATTTATCAAATCTTAGAATAACTGCAGCGAAAACAAGAAACGTTCTTCTTTCGGTGTATGTATATATATATATACTAATCTTATGACTTACGTTAGGAAAAATTCACAGATTTTGCAGTCCCCGCAAGAATCGGATCATTGAAAATGAATACAACCATTTACGAAAAAATAACATTTTATTTTAAATAACACAATTCCAACATGAATGCACTTCTCGCCTGCATCCGCATCTTTTAACACCATTACCATGACGATCGGTCAATAATCAAAGAAGCTACCTCACTCTTTATATACTTACGGAAATACCCGTTTTTCTACAATACCAAATCTAAAGGGACCACCTACAGGTCACAATTATTAACCGATTTTCAAATTTTTTTCGCCATTTTGTAGCTAAATTAATACCCTAGGACCCTTTTTTTCATTTCTTCTTAAGTTGGTTTTTTTTTTTTAATATTTATACTTTAGTATACAAACACCCCCCAAAAAACTCGATTATTTTAACATTTTTCAAAATTTCAAAAAAAGTTTCTAGCCGATTTTCAAAATTCAAACGCTTACACGTGTCTCGATAAATTCCTCAATTCTTGGTACTATTTCCATTTCAATTCTCCTAAAATCCTCGGAGCTATGGCCAAAAATAAGTCTCAGGCGATTTGCATCTGATAACCATTTTCAATGGTAATAAGGTGATTTCAAAGTTTGCAACGTGTCTATAGTTACCGGCTTGCAGAACCTGCACAATATTTGTAAAGACGATAAGTTTGTCTTTGTTGAAACTTAAGTAGATGTCGTAGTACAAGTACTTGCATGTGTGACGTAAATGTGTTTAGTGTCGAGTGGGCGGTGATAAGCACGCGTGACCTTCAGCAGCATCGCGCGATGTGACGTCAGCCGCGCCGCCCGCCCGCCCCGCCCCCTTACCCCCCACCCGAATGCCCCGAACCCTCACCCCCAAACCCTTTTCCCTGTGCTCATGCTCACTGACACTGCCTGTTAAACCATTCAACAAATCCAATAGTTACTTGAAGAGTACACTGTTTAGCTGTCCCTATTGGAGAAATATTTGCATAATTAATTCGTGAACAAACTGACTCCGATCCAATCTAATAAGAAGGACAAGCATTTGAGCGACTAGCTACTTGACAAATCCCTGCACAGTAAAGTTGTTTAACGTAGAGGAGAGGCAGCAGGCTATGCTGTGCTATTTATAATTCAATTATTCATAGGAGTTCTAGAAAACATTTTTTAGATGATGTCACATAATACCTGTAATTACAAGTAGGTAAATGTCCAAATTGTTTTTTGAACACTGGTAACTGGCCCTAACGATTTTGGACCCGGTACAGTTTTATTTTTATTTGTAGTGTGACGGTTATACAATATAAGTTACATCTACGTTTCTGAATTAAACAAAAACGCTTTTAATACAATTCTGAATCATTGTGTGGTAAACATGGACATGGTGGTAAATGGCTGGCCACAGCAGCCTCGTCTGATTGCCTCTTCTGTACATGTTGTAATAGCTGCGGTGCACCAACTGAGGGTAAGGAGTAGAACTAGTTCCCTTGAGCTAAGTTGCGTTTTGATTGTCAATAAATACATATTAAAATGGAAAGATCTCCCCTCACGCTCCTCAATGATATTATGATATCATCTACATAGTCACATTTAAGATGACATAATCGTAGCAAGTTACCTACAAGCTTGCGTTATTATTGTAAGCCTACAAGGCAGTCTGTCCAATTGTCCACTGGACATTGATACACCGGATTTTACTTACCCCATCGTGGGTTGTGGGTCTTGGCAACTTTTACTAAGTATCCGTACCCATTCATTTTGCTTTCCTGTCAATATACTAACTTAACTTATAAGTTTGTAATTGTGTACCTTTGTGTATGCACGATTTTTCTTGCCTTCCTTAAAGTGCTACCTTTGAGTTTTTGCTCAGTTAAATGTTTTTATAATACACCTATTTATACATGCTGTGACTTGCGGAGTAGAGCATGACATAAACTAGGTTCTTGGCCTTCGCGCCAGTTTCGCCTCTAAACTTGTTAATGTTTTTGTTTGCGTCACGCGCAAAAACACCTCCAGCAAGTAGTGGGTAAGCTGTGTCCGTCCTACAAACAACAAATCCCATTTGACATTCATTAAGCCTCTGGGAATGCTGTAAATTAGCCGTGGTACAATACATGTAATTGTTAGGTAGCGTCAGGTGACGTCACACACAGGCGCGTCAGCCGGGGTAAGGTGTGTGTGTGGGGGGGCGTAGTTGGTATTGAGGCAACGACAACAGGTGACCGACTTCCCGACGTTGTTGTGGGACGACCTTTCGTTACATTTATTCGTTACTTGGCGCCTATGCTGTGCCTGCCTATAGGCATGATTGCCGATTGGTATGGTCTTGTTTGGCCTCAAATGCAACATAAATTGTATCTTAAATATTTAGCTATAGTCGTAACTTTATCGCACTTTGTAGAATAGATACCTATCTATATCATAAAATCCATAAGAAAATAAAACGCGGTAACGACGGCGACGCGGCGCGGCGGGCGGGCGGCCGGCGGCGTGTTTCTCAAGTGAGCCAGTATCGACCGTCCGCCGAGGAGCGATTGCAGCACTCGGGCACCGCAGCACGCCGGCCGTTGCGTCACCCTCCCACGAGCCACGGGCCCACGAGCCCACGACCACGAGCCTGCAGCCGCACCGGCTGACCCTCATTTGTAACTAATGTTATTTAATTGTATTTTTACATTCTAAATTCACCGAAGGTTAACGGATACTCTGACACGGAATCCCTGCAAGCAGAATGGATTAATGTATTGTTTTCAAATTTATTCTCGAGAGGTTTGAGTCTCTGTAGTGTTATGAAATGCGATATCGTGACGTGTTGTGGTTGTGGCGGAGCTCCGCGGGTATGACGGACTGTGTGGGCGAGCGCTGCTCTTATCCGAGATAGCTACTTTAACTTGTCGTTTGTATCCAAACAAAGGGTTGTGTCATCCATCAGACTATTTTCTAATCCGTCCTGATTACTTTCAAAATTCACAATCAAATATTCAGTTTAGGCTACAAATATGTAGCTGTATAGCAAATGCACTGCCATTATGGGTACTAAGCCATGCTATTTTATTTTAAGTTAAAGATTTATTAACTGACGCCATGGTCGGTGGTCCGTTAATGTTAGAAGGTAGAATAAAAGGTCACATAACGGCAGTCATGGGAACTGTGACGCGTCACGCGTGCATCTAATGTAATGAATGATGGATGTACCCTAACACAACAACGATGACATAAAGAACTATCATTTGCGCTATCATCTGAGCTGGTGGTGACGCACGTCTAACAGATAGATATAATCAATGAGCAAAACCAAAACAAACACAGACATGTTATTAAAAACAAGCGTGTGGGAAAAAAAATAATATATTAATAATATAGGTAAAAGTATACTTACAATTTTTTTTGTTTACTTCTAGTTTAATTTTTTTTGCATAGTTTGGTTATTAAAATTAGTAGCGCTCGTGGCACTTCACTGAGTAATTACTCACCTACAAAAAAAAGCATACCACCATCTTTATCTAGCGGCGGCAGCGCAGGTGCAGCAGGGCTGAGGCGCGGCGGCGCGGGGAGCAACTGTCCGTGTCAGTAGGGTCAGTCAGTCAGGGATGTCGAAAATATTAAAAAATATCGATATATCGATACATCGATATTTTTAAAAGTATCAATATCGATCTCGATTAGGGTTGCCAACCGTACTCTAAAATAGAGTATTGTACTCTCTATCATGTAGGCGTACTCTATAATCTATAACACTAATAGAGTATGCTAAAATACTCTTTTTTACACAATGTTTTCATATAATATTATGCAAACTCATTATCAGAACAAAAAAGTCCAAAAGAGCTCTTGATCCATATAAATTAAGAGTTTGAATGTTTGAACTCATGCAATTCTTTTAAAAACCATGAAAAATTGTTATGTGCTGCAAAATGTACAAAAAAATACCTTTTTAAAAATATAAAACAAATGATACTCTTTTAAGTCCGTACTATTTATTTACCTCCTTTGAAATCAGATATACTGTATTTCTTCTAATAAAAGTTGACAACCCTAATCTCGATATATCGATATATCGGTCAAAATTTTTACCGACTGACGAAACGAGAACCTCTTGTTTTTTTAAAGTCGGTTAAAAAAATAATTTAGGTCAGCCTAGCCCAGTAACAAAAACATTTTTTTTTAATTATTATTTTAATCATGAAAATGTCCATTAAAACAAAGGAATCAGTCAAACCAGTATAAAAGAGAGTAAAAAAATTCTATTTTTGACGTGTTTCGCCATCAGCCGGCTCCTGTTGTTAGGAACCGCCAGAGCAGTAGCTACATTGTTGGTTGCAGCAGCTACAATTTTTATGACGTGACCATAACGAGTCTGTTGTCGATGAATTTTCGGTTTCAGAAGTTGATGCAGTTTTGAGATCCGGCGAAATCTGTCCTTGGCGTCTGTTTTCTGCGCGTATCTCATTAGATAGCTCGGTTATTGCTCTAGAAATTGCAAGAGCGGAACTGATATGCATGCATTTGAAGCGCAGATCTAGAATGGTTGCTTTTGCTAAGAAAATATTAACGTCGACGGTTTTTCATGTTCCAGTCCTTGCATCAGCAAATTAGTGATTGGTATTGCTAGACTAGCACTCACATAACAATTACCGCTAATGTCT
Source organism: Eudonia mercurella (assembly GCA_963082485.1). Lineage (NCBI taxonomy): Eukaryota > Metazoa > Arthropoda > Insecta > Lepidoptera > Crambidae > Eudonia > Eudonia mercurella. Next base: position 21,346,195 of record OY720027.1, on the reverse strand, counting down.
TCAGTAGCCTGCTTAAATGGGGAAAGCAGTGTTTGCTATTTATTTATTTATTATTCAGCACAACAAAATAATAAGTTTTTTTTTTCAATCTTTTACGGCTTTGAATTCTAGCGAATTAGTTAGATCGTGAGAAGATGATAATAAATTAAAAAAAAAATCATAACAATTATCACTAATGTCTTCAGTAGCCTGCTTAAATGGGGAAAGCAGTGTTCGCTATTTATTATTCAGCACAACAAAATAATAAGTTTTATTTTCAATCTTTTACGGCTTTGAATTCTAGCGATTTAGTTAGATCGTGATGAGATGATAATAAATAAAAAAAAATCGATTTTGATACGAATTTCGATATTGGTTATTTTGTATCGATGTATCGCTGCTGTAGCACATACTTCAATGGGCACCAAACAGATGGAATACCTACTGTTAGTTTTTATTAGATTTTTATTCTAATATTAAATTATTAATGGTGTTGTCTTTGTTGATTTAATTCTGTTTGTATTTATGTTTGTTGTAATTGTTAATTTAATCGCCTTGTATAAATGTATTTATGTGTGCTTATGTAGTAAATAAATGAATGTCTATGTATCGATATATCGGAAAATAAATATCGCCTAAAAATATCAATATATCGAACAAAAAATATCGATATATCGATGTATCGATATTTTTTCAACAAGCCTAGTCAGTCAGTCAGTGTGAGACCGTGAGACGGGCGGGCTATCAGTGTCGCCGCTCGCGACGTCCGCCGCGCACGCCTCCGCCGCTGCGATGTGCCACGCTGTGGTCCTAGGCGTTCTCTTCTCGTTGCCCTCGTACCTGTACTCAGCTGTTCCATTCAGGTGAGCGTCTCGCTGGCCGACCGTCTCCTCCGCTTCGGGATCATTGCTGCATTTTGTGAAGTGATCTATTTTTATTGTGCTGTGCTTTGTGTTTAGTCTTGTGATTTAAAACGAACTTGTTTCTTATCAAATTGATAATGTACAAGCAGTGTCACGTATTCTTTGGCAACTCCATAAATTAAATGTTATTTGAATCGTGCGAGAGTGTTGCACTATGCAACGCTAGTTACTAGCCTGTAGGTCGTGAATAAATCCATCCATAAAACCGGTGCCGGTGTGGTGTCGATTGTCGTGAGTCACGGACTATTTGGTCACCGTTCCGTCGTGGGTGCGTAGTTGAGACCTCGAAGGCTGCGGTCACGAGCGATGGCCTCTATAGGCGACTGTCAGAGAACCTGTGCTCCTCGACCCGTGACAGTATCGGTGGTCAGAAGCCTTGACGCGGAGGGTCTCCCAAAAACCGAGCTAGGACACAGATTGAAGAAGAGTGCAGTGCCCCATGCCCGCCATGGACAGATGCCTCGAGGTACTTATGCTGTGGCTCTCCGTGCTCGTCGCAGCCGTCTTTGGGAAGTTAGTAACTCTCCTACTCGTTAGGCCGTCACTAACCAAGCCGAGCGTCACGTCGGTGGTGGCGTCAGTGTAGTATTTTGAGACTCAGCTAACTTTACTTTACTAAAGGAAAACACTAACTTTTAAATTTAAAGCTTAGCTCAGCGTAGTGTACTTTTTGTCCGGTAAATTCACAATATATGAACCACTTTGAGCAGGTTACAGATTTGTCTGTCGTTCGTTGTGTTGTTTGTGTGACCCGGCATCCCAACTAGATGGTCCACTGAGCAAGTTTCCGCAGGGACCCTCTTTATAACTCAACGGTTGGTGTTGGTAGTAGGTGTCGATACAAATACATATTTTTTTAGTTGTAGGTGGCTATTTTTTATATTATTTTATTTTTATTTAGAAACAAACGGTCATAAGCACATTAATCGAAGAAATAAGTCTAATTATAATCATATAACTAATAAAATTAATTAAATGAAGCGAGACCCTATAAACTGTGAAGGGTGTATTCAAACTTCAGAATAAAATTTAATAATAATTGTTTCATTTCAATGTGTAGTATTCGCGTAAACTTATGAAACAATATACCTAGGAAGGTCGCGGGAAGCCGCTGGATGCGAGCAGCACAAAACCGGTCGTTGTAGAGATCCTTGGGGGAGGCCTTTGTCCAGCAGTGGACGTCTTTTGGTTAAGATGATGATGATAGCTAATTATTAATAATATATTTAAAAAAAAAAAATTTTTATTCTTTATAGGCAAGTATTTGGCCGAGATCTCGCCTGATGGTAAGCGATGCTGCGGCCTTGGATGTAGCATACTTGCCTAGATTAATACCTATGCACCCTTGCCTTGAAAATGTCCAAAAAATATTGGAATTGCCCTAGTTGAGCCATAGCCATGGTCTTTATCTTTAGTCCGACTCGAAAGGAAGCGATATCCTACTCGTAGAAGTCTTGCAGCATATCTTAAAGGTGTTAAGACGATTCTGCAATTATAACTAGGTATATCGTCGACGAAAAGGAGATGGTTAAGATACATACCATTACCATTGATATTATACCTATCTTACCTATACCTACTAATCAAAGATCCTAAATAATGTCTTCCATGGCTTTTGTGCAACACATCTCCTTGCCAGACACCTATATGCATTTATCATTATTATCTCATAATAGTGCTTAAAATAACAAATGAGATTTCAAAAAACAATGAGCGACTGCGAAAACTGCGTAATGTAGTATTAATAATATTTTTCTTACAAAGCGAACGTTTCTCTTGGTAGTGTGTGGTGAGGGGCATGGAAAAACGGTTCAGATGGTTTATATAAAAGCAAAAACATACATTTGATTATTACAATATTGGACCAGTCAGTATCAGAATTGTAATGTAGGAAATATCAGTCCGATCCGAGGTTTCGGTATTACGATATCACGAGATTCCGGGGTTCCGGTGTTCATGCTCAATTGCCCACCTGCTGGCAACCTGTCCCATGCATCGACTGTACGTGCTCTCTACTGCTGCTTGTTGTGTTATGCAGCTTTGAACAATATAAAGCAGGGTTCTCTTAGATGTGTTCTTCGAGTATTAGATAGAAAACTTATTGTTTGCCAAAATGTGCAACATCTTAGTGCCCAATAAGTCAAGTCACGTCTCTTTGATTTCCGTCTTCTTTTAAAATATCTCTCTTCTCTGAATTCAAGCTTTTCAAAGAATTCAAACTTTTTAAAATGGTTAGGTATCTTAAATCAAAACTAATCAAGAAAAGAAAAATTATTAAAAATTTCTCATAGGTTAAATATTATTAAATCGTTATCATTAGGAGCTCGATGGCGCAGTGGTTAACGCGCCCGGTCTGCGAGTGCTGAGGTTAAGCAACTTTCGCAAAGGCCGGTCATCGGATGGGTGACCAAAAAAATTTTCATCTCGAGCTCCTCCGTGCTTCGGAAGGCACGTAAAGCCGTTGGTCCCGGCTGCATTAGCAGTCGTTAACAACCACCAATCCGCACTGGGCCCGCGTGGTGGTTATGGCCCGTTCTCCCTATCCATCCATAGGGAAGGCTCGTGCCCCAGCAGTGGGGACATAAAATGAGCTGATGATGATGATGATGATGATCATTAGAGATACACAATATTCTGAGGTGCAATGTTGATGTTCACTACAACAGGAAACAAAAAGTTGACACACATTCCCCCGATCAAAATGGTGAAACTCTTCAGAGGGTTAAAAGTTTTAAATACCTAGGCCATGTGGTTACAGAGAACCTGAAGGATGATGAGGACATAGAGAGGGAAAGGAGAGTTTTGACAGTCCGATGTAATATGGCACAGATTCGCGCGTTGTAGTACAGAGGTAAAAATAACTCTATTTAAAGCTTTTTGTCAGAACTTGTACACGTGCAGTCTGTGGGTCAATTATACGCAGAGGGCATTCAACGCTCTCCGAGTACAATACAACAACGCTTTCAGGGTGATGTTGGGGCCCACGTCCCTGCAGCGCCTCGACCATGTTCACGCAGAGTCACACTAGCGACTTCTATGCGGTGTTGCGTGAGAGGGTAGGGAGGGAATTAAAAATATTTTATTTTTTACTAGCTGACCCGGCGGACTTGTACCGCTTATTTGACAGTTTCTATGACAACAAAAAAAAACAAATCGTTAAATAGTTTACGCGTGAAAGGGTATCACACAAACAAACATACAAACATACTCACTTTTTTAATAATAAGTAAAGACTTATTATTAAAAAAGTAAATCAAAGGATTATACTCTTGGGAATATTTGTACAACATTTCATGATGATCGATTGAATAGTATACTTACGCGTGAAAGCGTAACAAATAAACAAACAAACAAACTCACTTTCGCATATTAAGTTAGGATAGTTAGGTATATACTCTGATTTAGACACACATCTGCTTATAACGTACACCACAATTATTGTAACCCTGTAACCCCAATCCTATCCAAACCACTCGGAGAATTAGTAGAGTGCGGGAGCACGCTTGCGTGATGCCATTCCCTCTAGAAACTTTCTGATGTTATTTTGATCGTGATCAAGCAGTGTGGCTTGAGGAACCCTTTAAGTTTCTCGCCGCCCCCAAAAAAGTCCGGTGACGCTGTGAAGGCCGTTTACAGATAACAACAAACACTCATAAAAACTTTTTAAAGTGAAATCAATCTTTTTATATATATATTGATTCAACCTTTTTTGAATAAAATCGGATTGAGTTTTCAAACATGTGTCAAAATAAAATGTAATTTAAATCAAAAGCACTAAGAAGTATTGATATCAACTTCGAAGCAAATCACCGCCAAAATAACTTTCTACCCTTTTTAACCCTGTTAGGGGATGAATTTCAATAAAATACGAAACACGTTTTCCATCAAAAAAGGTTTATGCAAAATTTTAAGTAGATTGGACCAAGGAATCACATTGTCCCATACAAACTTTGCCCACCTTTTTCTCCTCCCTTAGGGGTAGAATTTTAGAAAATTCTTTCTTATCGGATGCCTACGTCATACAAAGAACACACCCTCCAAGTAACAGGTCTCTACGATCAACGGTTTAGGCTGTCCGTAGATCCGTCATTCAGTCATTCAGGACAAAGCATTTTATATGTATAGATTTTCTTTTTACGACAACCAACTGACACTTTTACACTTTTTTTTATTTCTGAAACAGAACTGTTTTGTATTCCAACAAAACAGACTAAAGAGATCGGACCTCATAATACAGTACAACTATGAAACAGACCAATTTCTGAACGGACCTATAAATATTTGACAACCAAGTGACAAAAGACATCAAAATGTTTCACAGCTTAGGAACATTTTGTTGACCCGGCGGACTTCGTGTTTCCATCATAAAGTTAATATACCAACGAAATAGAGCAACAAACACGAGCTGTCAAAGGAAACTGAAATAGGATGACATTTGGTGTGTGTAAAATTGCTTATGAATGCGTGTCAGTGATGTATGTCGTGTCGCTTTTTACATTAATATCGATATCGATAATATTAATTAGTTACAGTATTCATAGAACTAAAATAGGATGGGATGGGATTTTGTATGGCTGAAACTACGATTCTTTGAGAAAAACTCAGAAGATATTTTAAATAATTTATTTAACATTTCTCATTGCCCTCGAAAAAGTATTATTTAAAAGTATTATTGTTTAAGTAATTTCTCAAAGTTAGCTTTGATACATTTTTCGATTTCATTTCGTACCTCAATCTTACAGGCAAACATGTTTCATTGATACATTTGATAATAAGATATATGTGACTATTAAGTGGATCTTGATCGAATGAATGGACGACCAAAGAAACAAAATGATTTCCCAAATCAATACGACGAAAAAATACAGTCAAAAACTGATACCTATGAATCGACTAGGTAAGTATCTTAAATGGGATTACATTCCCAGGTGATTCATATCTAAACGCCATATAGGTACATATACTTTAACAACAGTAATACATATTCGTTTACCGCGTGATAGACAATGGACACGAAATATCGATAACTTGATGCAGCTCTATTGTAAAACGAAAATTATTTCTTTACACAAAATATTCGTAAATTCTGCATTATGTGTATTCGATCTTTGCTTCTTACTTAAATACATGTTTATAGAAGAGAATTATCATACTAAGTGTTTAAAATTCGAAGCGCATTGGCAAAAATAAATCCTAGTTCAGAAGGTGTCGATTTGGAATAATTTACCTGTGAAATGAACATTTTTCGGGGTTATTTCGCTGTGTTGTACAACAATCAATCAATCACTGAACAAGTCACCATGTTTCTGCAGCACTATTTCTTAAAAATATCCACGAATTCACGTAAAGTCAGAAAAATTCACAGAGCTCAAATTCTCAGCATGCGGATAAGTGCTGACGAACTGTCAAACAGTTGCCAAAAACAGTTCTGTTACATCGCATCACGCATCTCTTTTTATCTTTTTATCTCGCTCGCCCAGCTCTTTGTTGCTCTATTCCGATAGTATATTAACTTTATGGTTTCCATGAAAGCAAAACAAACAAATCATTTTGTATTGGAAAATTAAATTGTCGTTTTTAGTATTTTCCGTTACTTATTATTTATGTTTCTCACCGCTTAAACCTTCCCTGGACTTCCACTAATATTTTAAAATCAAATTAGCCAAATCGGTCCAGCCATTCTCGAGTTTTTAGCGAGACTAACGAACAGCAATTGATTTTTATTTATCACCAAAATTGACTTTGAATTTTTGGCACAATGTGCCAAAAAGGATCATGTTATGTCTATTTAGTAGTTACAGTCCCTAGGAAAAGTATAAATTGTATAATATTGTTGATGAGTCTGTTTAAATATTATAAAATAGTTCCATAAGTTAGTGTAGCGGTATATATGTGTCCACGTGTGTGAGCTGTATGCGTGGTGTTGCAGGAAGGCGCGGCGCAAGGAGCGTGAAGGCGAGCCCCCCGGGGACCCCAAGCTGTACCTGCAGGAGGCGCTGCTGGAGCGCAAGCTGCCCGAGCTGGACATGCGCCAGCTCGTCGACCTGCCACACGGGCTCGACTACAACGAGTGGCTCGCCTCGCACAGTCAGTACCCCGACCCCACTCACACCTCTGCTCTCCTCTTTGAGACACCATCGTACACCGAGTACTAATTCGAAACCAGCTCGAACCACTTCACCGATTACTAAAAGGGCCGCCCTGATTTTTAGGAGTAGACAAGTTGCAACCACTATGGACTATGGCTTTATTACAGCTACGTAGAAACAGTACCTTCTACCGCCGGCGCGGCGCCGTTACCACGGCCGGCGAGTGCTCTAAACAGTTTTTTGACCTTATTCCCACTCTTCGTTCCTATGTGTACGTAATACGTACATATACAGGGTTACTGGTAACTCGACAACTTCCTTGCGGGAGATGATAGGCGGCCTAAAATGTGACAAATTTAACCCCATATGTATGGCCGAAAACTGATGGTTTTCGAGATAATTCAAATTTTTGTGTTTTTTAAAAAAATTCCAAATTTTAGCACTTAACTTCAAATTAAAAAAAGCCTCATTGTTGCATGGATTAATTTTAATTTTAATTTGTAGCTGACATCCTAACACAGCTGAGGTAGCACTAAAACATGTCAAAATACTAAACATTTTGAAATCACAACTAAAACTTTAAAATAAATTAATATTTTTTTTACATTTCTTTTCATAAAGTGTTGCCTAGCTCAAAAAAATACTATGCGACTAGTCGTACAAATTATTAACAAAACTTCCTCAACTAATAACGTATCCAAAAAGGTATAAAAGTCAGCATTAACTTTAACTAATGATTCAGAAACAAAATTTTACTTAATACTGGTAGTGGTTCACCTATTGTTAGTGTTCAATGACGAGTCCACGACGACCGGTTTATGATGTGTAACATCTTTCCGCTCGCTTTCTAGCAATTTGTATGAGTGAATTCGTGAAATGGGACGGAAGTATGTGTAACAGTGTAATTTGGAAAATTTTTAATAAACACAAAAATTTGAATTATCTCGAAAACCATTAGTTTTTTTCAGCCATACATATGGAGTTAAATTTGTCACATTTTAGACCGCCTATCACCTCCCGCAAGGAAGTTGTCGAGTTACCAGTAACCCTGTATATGTGGAACACTCTTTTTCTTATCTTGTACTCTTCTGGGTCGTTTAAGCGAGGCCACAACGAGGCGTCAAAAATCATTGTCATTGAAAACTATAGTGTGTGGACCGTTTAATTCAAAACTATCGGAAATAGCGAAATATTCTCAAAGAAATTTCGGGGTCGATTTGATGAAAACTAAAATGGTATCAACAGATGTTATAAAATCAATAGTTCTATCTAGCCAGGTCACACGTTATTATTGCACGACCCGAAAGTGTCGCTTAATACTCGTAGTTATTGCGCGGTTCCGTACTCCGCACTCCGTAGGCTTCTAAACTATTTCAAAGCAAACTACCTCCCTCGCTATACGAGCATCAGGTTGTGTGGGACATTTCAGGGGACATCTCATTTTCTTTTAACATCGTTTTATTGACTTAAGTACCTAAGTGTAAAACTTGTTATCCTTGTTTTTTATTTTGCATAGTTGTCTTATTCAACATATTTCTGTACTAATTGTGTTAATATTTTTTCATTTATTCAAAAGCTGTAGGTTTGTATGTTTTTCTAATAAAGAAAAAAAGGATCCAATACTGGGAACTTACGTACCTACAGCAAATAATAGGAAAGTAGTGATTTTTAATGAACTAAGTAAATAATATTTTAAAGAAGTTTTCATACGTTATATCAACAAATCAAATTGGTCGAAATGATGCTCAACTAAAGGTAGTTTACGGAGTTTAATCCCTAAAAGCTCTACTATTGGCTGGTGTGACAGACATTACAATACAGGTATGATCTTTTGTCAAAATCAACAGGATTCATTTGTTTGTTGGTTTGATGGTGGTTTAATGGTGGCGCCTGGCCGCCCCGCCCGCCGTGTCGTGCCCGTGCGCGCGGGGGCGTCCGTCGAAGTCGCGGGTCACTCACTCACACGGTTTCAATTAAATCGCGTCCGAACTTTAAATTTAGACTATTATTATTATTATGAGTCGGGGGTATATTGAGACTTATATTTTCTGCGGCGGCAACTTAAACTGTACTCGTGCATTATTTTTTCGTAATCAAATATGGCTTTTGGTCGGACTTGACATACGGCTCAAATCAAATCAAATCAAATCAAATCAAATCAAATTCCTTTATTTGCAAAATATGGGTACAAAATGTAGGCCTTATAAATGTTAGAGCGCCATATTTAATAACAATTACTTACTTATATTAGTATGTCACGCGCATTTGTATGCCGCCGCCGCGCCGCCGTGCTGGCTGGCGCGCGAGGAAAGCGCTCCGCGGCGCGCGGCGTCAACCGTCGGAACGGATCCGATGACACGAAATCGTTTGATCGATGCCCGCTTTACCTCGGTAGGTAACGGTTAAATAGCCACCGTTTCCAATACAGAATAGAACAACTTACTTTTGATCGAAATACAATCGTCTACGTCACGTTATTTGGCCCGTACCTGATGTAGGCAGGCACCTAACCGTCTTCGTACCCCTCATTTATTTTCCATTTCCTTCCACCTCTCTCGATCTTCAACTCTCTCTGATCAGCCTGGGCATAACGAATCCAAATGGTCGCACCAACGCTTTTGTGGTCTTTCGCCATGATCGTGATCGCCAATCCGTCGAAATCTTGGCCTACCTTTCAGGCGAGATGTTCTGCCCAGTCTGAAATCCCACTTTGATAATTCCAGTCCGGAATTGTATTAATGACTCAATCGGTTCGTTTAACGCTTAATATGCTACACTCCATCGCTCTCTGGCATACCCGAGTCTGGACTTTTCAGATTCTGTCAGTGACCACATTGGGCAAAATACGATAGAAGAGCCTTCTTGGAACAATAGCTTTCTTTCTTTCTTATATTTCTGTCTGTCGCATAAACTTTAGTGGGTGCCCACGATACGGGGCTCTCCTGGTGTGGGACCCACGAGTTATGCTTCCTGTATAGATAAAATAAGTCGTGCATTAAATATAATTTAAACTAATGGGCTGGCTGTTTACACGATCTACAAGCAGGCCGTCCCGAGTTCTCGAGGGGCGCGGGCGACGCGACGCTCGGTCATAGTACAAGGTGCGCGCGCTTGTGTTGCAGCGTTGGCGCTGTTCGAGCACGTGAACCTGCTGTACGGCACGGTGTCGGAGTTCTGCACGGCGGCCACGTGCCCCGACATGACGGGCCCCGCCGGCCGCACCTACGCCTGGTACGACGAGCGCGGCAAGAAGTCGCGCGTCGCCGCGCCGCAGTACGTCGACTACGTCATGACCTACACGCAGAAGACCATCAACGACGAGACCATATTCCCTACTAAATACGGTGAGTGTCTCCATATGACGTGCTCTAGTTACACTACACACCACGCACCTGGCTAACTACCACCGTTATATTTATAATGAGTTATCTAAGAGATAAGTTAGCCAGTACCTCAGTAGCCAGTACCCACCTCAGTAGCCAGTACCCACCTCAGTAGCCAAGAATTCCGGGTGCAAAGCCCTTCCGCCTTCGACATTACCATACTTGACATCAGTTGAATTAAAGGCTGTGTAACATACCTTGGGAATAATAGTTATCGCAAAATTCAAAAACAGAACCGCAGTTAAGGGGGTGCGGGACATCGTTTAGCGGACAATGTTGTGACAGTGGTGGGTGTGGTTGCAGCGAACGAGTTCCCGGCAACGTTCGAGAGCGTGGTGCGGCGCGTGGTGCGGCTGCTGTTCCACGTGGTGGCGCACATGTACGCGGCGCACTTCCGCCACGCCGTGCTGCTGGGGCTGCACGCGCACCTGCACCTCACGTTCGCGCACCTCACCACGCTGCACCGCCGCTACGCGCTGCTCGACCACAAGGAGACCGACGTACGTATCGTGCTCGCTCATCCCACTGTGAGGGCATGCGAATCCATAACAGATGCAAAAACCATTACGTATTTTTTGTGAAAAGTTTTCCATCCTTCCTGTGACATGGGGTCCTTTGGTCCTTCAAACGAGGAGTGAAGAGGCACCTAGTGGGCCGGCAGGACGAGGGTGACTGATGCACTGAACATCAGGTGAAGTGAAGCATTTTTTTATTGAGGATTAACTCAGTTTTATATTAGGACTTAGGATCATTCATTTCATTTATCATATGAAAAGAAAAACACCTATCTATAATCTCAGGTAGACTGCAAAAGTTGGTCAAATAGAGGAAATGGTTGATAATTGCCCCAGAGTCGTTTCATGTCTAGATAGTGTAAAAAAGCGGGCGACCTGGTAACATTAAAAAAAAATGCAGTCTAGTCATAGGATAAATATATAAAAATAGATACTTCGTACCTATAGCGGGGTTTAAAGGTATGTTAATTATACTACGTTAAGGCGACACTTTGAAAAAAATACATCAACTTTCATCGAAAGGTATAGGAGTATGACAAGACCAACGAATCTGAAATTTTGATATAGATAACTTCATGCCTTTGTCTTTAAACCCCTTGCTCAAAAACACGATTGTGCAATTTTGACTCGATCGTAATTCTTTACGAAAACACCTCTAAAAAATCATTAATGCAAAAATTACAATAGGCGTGACGAAAGATTTTGAAATCTTCTTCCGTAATGTAGGTACACATTTACTAATTACGATAAAAACTTTATTTCGGTAATAAACTTAACTTTAAACGAAGTTTAAAGCCAGAAAAATTTCTAAAATTTTTTCAATAGTGCGCGAAAACATCTCGCGGTGTCATGGCATCGGCTCTAAAGTCACAACAACGTAAGCATGTCATTGTAATGCCATTGTGTCTATGCGTAGCGAACAAAGAAAACCAAACATTCATTTAATTCGTGTGATAAAAATGAATTCCAAAGTTTATAAGTGGTGTACAGTAACCTCAGTGTAAAAACACATGAATAAGAACACCCAACAGAGTGTTTATACATGTTCCAAACAAGAAAATAATAAGAGTTGAAGTGGTTAAGGGGGCGCAGCGCGGACGCAAAACTGCGAGTTTCAAGTTTCTTTATGATAGCGAGCGAGCGGCGCGTGGCAGTGGTGTGACAACGGCGCATGACTACGAATACGCACGCACACTAATATCTGTAGAGAGTGTCTGGGGATTTAATTAGAGCAATGTATACTTTTGTAAACTCATAGGCCTTTGGGTAAAAGATAAGAAAAGTCTTAATATTTTCATATTTGATAATTGAAAAATAAGACAACAGTGGCCTGCGGAATATCAATACGAACATTTTGATGTCGGATCATTGTTTAATTTATGCTATATTTACAAAGTTTCTGAAGAAATAAGTTTTTAGATATCATTACTTTTACGTATTGTTTATGCAGTTTCTGGGATTTTTTTTCAAATTCCAAGACAACCATGGCCTTGCGAATGGATCAAGCTAACCTACACTAGTCCTTTTTAATGTATATGACCTATTCAGCGCCTAGCACCAGTGACTTAAAAACACGTAAATTTTCGAAATTCCGCGCGGCACCCCCTTAACACTAATATTTAAAACGGATTCAAGTTTGTACTTAAAATTATGTAGCCGTACTGCGTCACAACATTATACACGGTATGAAACAAGACAGTTGCCGGTGAAACAAGATAAGCCCTGAAAAGAGCTGATAAAGTAGCAGCCACCGAGGACGCCGACGATGCCAACGCGCCGAGCTCCGCTTGAATAGTCGCACCATCCGTCGTTCACAGCACCGCCGAGGAAAAGACTGTGCGCGCAGCGAAAACGCCTTTTATATGCGGCGGGCGCGGCAGCGCTGGCGAGGTGGTGTGTGCGTGTCATACCCGCGACAAAATTATTAAAGTACCTTGTGTTTATTTTATAATTAATTTTAAGCGTTTCTATTGGTAATTGTATTTTGTCATTTTTGTATAAATATAAGCGTCTGTAACAATAAATTATTCCATTCCATCCTGAACAGTGTTTCTGTTACCAACTCACAAGCTCCTCTAAAATTACTTATAAAAAGGTGTGCTAACATTGCACCGATAAACGCATCATGGCCATCGAGTTATAGGGATTTCTACCACTAGGCTAGGCCTGTCTTGGTAGAAATATTTTAAACACATGTTGCCAGGGATCGGAATACGCGACTTTTGTCATTAAAAACTAGTGATACAAAATAAAATTAAAAGGGCCCAGTATGCTACCCTGGGGAACACCATATTCTACTGGTATCGCTTTACTTTTATCTCGACTTTGATACACTGGGAACGCCCGCTCAAATAGCTCCGTAACCAATTAAGAGGAATACCACGTATACCCAGTATTTCTAGTTTTCTAATAAGGATAGGCGTCGAAACAGTATCGAATGCCCAATTCACTCTCTAAGAGAGGCCATAGTTGAGCGAGCAGACGCGACCTTAAACCTCGTCTCCAATTGGGGGGACGACAACCTAGTCCGTTTCAACGCCTCCAAGACAAAAGCGTCTCGCACTCGACTCGGTGGAACGCAGAGCTATAAGGCTCATCGGTGATGACGCGCTTGTTGAGGCCAAGCTTACCAGCCTCGCGTCGCCTGCCTGTGTGTCTTTTACCGACTTTACCACGGAGAGTGTGCCGGGGAGCTTTTCGAGCTCATACGAGGGCGGCACTGAAAATTTCGGGAATCAAGGAAGTGACACAACATAACTATTTAAAAATGTATTTATTGCTTTTCGAAGTATTCTCCGCGAAATTTGACACATTTTTCCATACGATGGAACCAATCATTGAAGCAACCATTCCATTCGGAAGTTGGGGTCTCCAAAATGGCCGTTTTGTAGGCGTCCACAGCTTCTTCAGGTGATGAAAATCTCTGACCACGCAATTTATTCTTTATTTTATGGAAAGTATAGAAATCATTAGGGCTTAGGTCGGGGCTGTACGGCGGATGGTCTAATAATTCTATGTTTTCTTGCTCTAAAAACTCTTTTGTTCTGTGCGCGGTGTGAGAACTCGCATTGTCGTGATGGAGGATGATGCGGCGGTTGCAGATCTCTTTACGGAGTTCAGAAACGACCTGTGGCAAACAAATGCTAGCATACCATTCTGCATTAACCGTTCTTTGTCCCTCAAGAGGAATAGTCGCAACATGGCCGGTTTTGGAGACAAACGTGGCCACCATTTTTTTTGCAACACTCCGTGAACGAACTATTTTTGTTGGTTTTAACTCATTTTCGAACACCCAAACTCGTGACTGGTTTTTTGTTTCGGGTTCGTACGCGTATATCCAGGATTCGTCACCTGATACGATGTTGTATACAGCATTTGAGGATCCTGCGTGGAATCTTTCGAGAGTTCTGACACACCAAGTAACGCGAGCCGCTTTTTGCTCTTCACAGAGCAAATGCGGTATCCATCGGGAAAACAACTTTTTTACACCTAATTGTTCATGCAAGATTATTTGTATTTGACTCATGCCAATATCTAAAGTTGCCTGAATTTCGCGGTATGTCACATGTCGATCTTTCTCAATCAGCTTACGCACAGCATCAACGTTTTCTTGGGTGACTGCAGTTTTTGGACGACCTTGACGGGGATCATCACTGAGCTTGACACGTCCACGTTAAAATTCAGCAAACCAGCGATAAATTGTGGTTTTGGATGGGGCTTCATCACCAAATGCAGAAATCATCCGGTCAACACACTGTTTTTGTGATAAACCACTTCGAAAGTCGTAATAAATCATCGCTCTTGAATTTTCTCGAGTCAATTCCATTTTCTCAACGACTAAACAAGTTTGACAAAACTTTGTGACAAGACCGAGAATCTTTTTTTAAATAAATAAATGGTATTCGATTTTTAAAACCAAGGAGTTTTCAATTAAAAAGATTTAAATATGACAGGAACAGTGGTAATATTCCATTCCCGATACTTTTAGTGCAGCCCTCGTACCACCATCGCACTTTTACCACCGAACCTCCAGACGTACTGCAGGATATCATCCCCACCTAATAGAAATTTCACTATGTCGCACTAAGCGGTTCATGCCATCATTTTTGCTGCCCACTGCCAGGGAGTGGCATTCTCTGCCATCGTCTGTGTTCCCAAAAACTTATAACCTGAATTCCTTCAAGGCGAGAGTTAATAGGCATCTTCTGGGGCAGCTCGCTCCATCGTAGACCTCATCTACGCTCACCATCAGGCGAGTTCCAGGTCAAGAGCTGTCTTATTAGGCATAAAAAAATGCCTTTGCAAGGTCGAGGAAAACTCCCACACAAGCTCTTTTTTTGTCAAGATTTTCTGAAATTAGACCAGTTAATAGCGATACCGCACCCTCTGTGGATCTATTACGTCTGAAGCCAAATTGTCGTTCAGAGATCAACTTATTGCTTTCCACGAAACTGACAAGGCGTTTGTTCATCAGTTTTTCTAGGATCTTTGAAAAAGAACCCAGCAAAGAAATCGGTCTATAGTTTTGTGGGTCATCTTTTTCGCCCATCTTGAATACTGGTGTAACAGCGGCTATTTTCCATTGAGTAGGAAAAATTCCTTGTGAAAGGCTTAAATTGCAAATCGCTGTAAGAGGTGTTATTATATGATTCTTCACTGCTTTTAATAGCTTGTTTGTTATACCATCAAGGCCAGGCGCACTATCAGTTTTGAGGTCCATAATAGGTGAGTTAATTTCTAAAACGTCGACTGGTTCTAAATAAAGTGATTGTGAAGGTGAGTTTTGCAATAAAACTTTAGCCGCTAGTGATTCTTGTGACTCGTTGGTTTGCGATAGAATATTCTCTGCCAGACGCTTGTTTGGCAGAGAATATTCTATCGCTAAGGGTAAGCACCCACGCTTGAAAAATATGCATTACAATGATTAAGTGAACTTTCTTTAGAACCTTTAATATGTAGGAGTGCGTGTGAGTTCTCCTTAGCTTTGTCAGTATATGTTATTTTCTTGATGGATTTCCATAGCTTCTTTGTACAATTTTTGTTTTGTTCTAGTTCTAGAGATTCATATTTTTGTTTTAGTTTTCTTAAAAGGTCAACGTAAAAAATTCTATTGCGAGTCAAATTTTCTTGAGTGATTCGTCTAGCGGATTTACTTTAAGTTTAGCATGCAACTTGTCATTATGTTTTGAGCATCTAATGAGACCAGGGGTCATCCAAGGTGTAATTTTAAACCGACCAACTGAAATTTGAGACGTGTGCTTGTCGACTACATCGGACAGTTTATTTGTGAATGTAGCGACGGCTTCATCTACCGAAGTTTTATCAATAACACATTGCCAATCCGTTTTACTTAATTCTATTTCTATGGAGTCAGTGTCTAATTTAGTAACTAATCGGCATTTTTTTTATAATTTGGACTATTAAGTTTTATTCCCGTAATAATTAAATCATGGTCTGTAATACGTGTCCTACAAATTAGTGACTCTGTTTGATATTTTGACGTTATATTGACATCAATATAACGTCAAAATATCAAACGATATTATCAAGACGAAAATATCAAGAGATCACATGATCTAGGCAAGAGTTAACACGAGTTGGCTTAGTGACTGTAGGAATTAAATCTAGTTCTGCCAAAACAGAGTGATACCTTTCGCTAGCTTCGGTACTGTTGTTCAAGTAAATATTAATGTTTATATCACCTGCGATTACGATACAAGGCGAATGTTTGATAGGAATTAAATCTAGTTCTGCCAAAACAGAGTGATACCTTTCGCTAGCTTCGGTACTGTTGTTCAAGTAAATATTAATGTTTATATCACCTGCGATTACGATACAAGGCGAATGTTTGATGGACTTAACAGTTGATACAAGGGAATCAATAAATGCACTAATATTGTCAAAAGATGGTGAGCGAGATATTGCTAGAAGAGTAACGTTAATATTTATTTTAATTTGTAGACAATTAGCTTCTCATCTCAGTTTAAATTCGATGGACTCGTTCGGTGATCTGGCTTACAAATTACTTGTTACAAAAAACTTTTGTTTTTGTTCTGTTTTTGTATTAATAAAATTATGTGTAAATTATGTGGCAAGGTATTTCAATTAAATCCAGCTCCCGTAAAATGTCTAGGTCAGCCATTTTCATACGAAAAGTTAAATAAAAATAAGAAGGTCTTTATAGTGGAGCTGATTTCCTGCCGCATTTTGTAGATAGCCCATACCATGTGTGAGTGAGGTGTTTGCTTGTTGTGTGTATTGTGAGGAGTATGTGTGAATGTGTGTACGTCCGTACTAGTAACAAAAAGTATAATTGAAATTAAAGAAATGAGAACTAGAATAAAGAAACTAAAGTTAACTAACATAATGCCATACAGCCTGTCAGGCAGTCGCCGATTGTGGCTCACTTTTCCCATTTTGGATAAACTGTTGTATGTCCTCATATCTCCTGATCGTGAAAATTTCCTCTCCTCTCCCCTCACGTTTTTTAGCAAAGATAGTTCCGTCTTTGGTCCAGCAGTATTTAAATCCTGCTTGTCTAAACTCTTCTACAGACCCGAAATAACTTTCTAATCATAAAATATTTTCGAGCCTAACCTATAAATCAAAAAAATATTTTTATTCTTGTTCAAAAGTACAAAATACTTTAGAAAAAAATAATTGAATAATAGTTTTTTTAAAGGAACTTTTTATAAACAACAGAATTTATTTGATAACTGCTGCATGGCCCAATACCTTTTCTTCTGTTTAAAAAATGAATTCTTGTTTACAAAAATGTCGGCAATGTTATCTCATTAAGGAAGTTTTAAATTGCAAATTGCTGAAAGAGCTTTAAAGTAGGTTGATTGAGCCAAAGTATTTAGAAAAGACTGTGATTTCGAAATGTTGGGTAACTGACCTTTGATAAAAGCGGCAACAGCGCAGTGTCAGGCGACGACGTTTTGGCGCCATTAATGCCGAATAAAATCACAACGTTGCACTTGCAATTTGCATTATAGTTAGAGTTTATAAAATCACTTGTAATAATTAACTTTGCTTTTGTAAGAAACTCAGCCAATGTTATTCGTACTTAACTATAAAAATTTATAAGTATAAGCGCCAATTTCGCACAATCCAGAATCATTTACCTAGATACCTAACTCTACTTTACGTGTCCTATCACCTCACCACAAACAAAGTGTTTTTCCACCCTTATTTCACTCTAGGGGAGATTTTTTGAAAAATGCAAAAATACGACATTCTTTATTTTTATTGAAAAATCTATAGATCGATTAAATTATTCATCTTTATAGATAATACTTTAAAAATAACAATTACCCCAAAAAAAACTTCTTTTCTTTTTTACTCCTTTAAAGGAAAATAAATAAAATTCCTGAGACACGTCATTCTTTATTTCTTTTCCAAGAGCCAAATACCAATTTTCATGTATTTTACTTCCAAACTGACGGACTTTCATACAAACTTTCATCCCCTATTGGACCCCCTTAGGGTCTAAAAACACAAATGTTGAACCCCTTAGGGTATGATTTCCGTAAAATCCTTACGTCACTCAATTAACCTACAGTCCAAACTAATTAGCTCCAGCGGTTTCGGCTCGGCGATGATGAATCAGTCAGGACAAGTCATTATATGTATAATATATAGATGAACCATATACGTATGAATGCACAAATGTTCATACAACTATTAGGATGGCTAAATCGGACCAGAAACGAACACGAATCGAATACGGATAAGTGCTCAAACGTCCTTAAAGTTGTGCTACTACCTAATATCTAATCTTTGCTACTACTTACACTTGTTCCCTGGACTTATTAGAGTGATTTGAGCCGCAGGTTGCAGTAAACCAAAATACGTTGGTGCAAAAAAAATATGGCCTCACCAATTTTTTGTATGGAAAAACATGTTTTTCTTCAGAAACCTTAGAATGAAAGGGATCCATGAGCTGTTTCCAAAAACTGGTATGAAGAGCCCAAACTTGGTGCGTTTTGAATGTTTTTTATTTTTTACGAAACAACCGACTAAAACACAGTATTACTATTTCATACAGTAGGGCATCGCCTTTGATGTGGGGCGATGCCGCCGCCCGCGTACGTATCCACGCGGTCGTTCGCCGATATGCAAGGGATGTCATAAAATTCGAAATCAAATAATCGTTCTTTTTATCAAATAATCACTTATTAACAAGAATAAACTATTATACATATTTACAAATGTTGCACTGCAAAATATTTACGTGAAGTTTTATTTTAGATTTAAATTTTTAATTTTAATAGTTATGTGTTGTAAAAATTTATTATTATTTAGTTTACATTATTAATTAATGAGAAGTTGGCAAAATAAATAAAAAAACTATTTAG
>OY720027.1:21239085-21326746 GCA_963082485.1 Eudonia mercurella | reverse complement strand
CTGTCTTGGTTCCCAGTCCTACATCGGCCTCTCCTCAAACAATACATAAACCTATTGTTACTAAATTAGTAAAAAAAACAGTTATGTACTCGGATAAACTGGGTCAAGGCTTAGGGTTGCCTATAAATCGAAATATTATCCATTCAATGACCAATATTTGTACTCCAGGTCAATCGATGAATGCTATAGCAAACAAAATATCACAGGATTCACTAAATAGTTCCACTAATGTTATTATATTATGTGGTGACAGCTCACAAACGAAGAAACGTGACATTATAAATAGTTTTAATACTTTGATAAAACTGCAATCAGAAACAAATTGCAGGTTAATAATTAGCGCCTTTCCCTATTGTACCAATTTGACTTGGGAACAAAATAAGCGCATTTATGAATTAAATTTATTATTGTTTAATTTGATTTGTCGTCATAGTGACACTATTTTATATTTTGACATTAATAAATTTATTAATAGCTTTAGTTTGACGTCAGATACTATGTATCTTTCTAATAAGTGTAGGACCCAAATAGCTAAATTGTTAGCTTATAATATACAGGATACAGTTATAAATGGTATAACTAAATCTTTATGTCATAACAACGTAATCATTAGTAGTTCTACTAATGCAACATTTACAACTAGTAATAAGGTAACAACCTCATGTTTAAACTGAGGGCTAAGACAAAAGCCAAGTCCTCATTAATTACTATTATACATCAAAATATTCAAGGCTTGGCTGGCAAGGACTTAGAATTAGAATTATTTGCAAAAAGTCAGGCAATTCATATATTTTGTTTAACTGAGCATTGGCTTGGAAGTCATGACACATCATTCCATGTAAATAATTTTCGAATAGCAAGCGCGTACGTGCGAAGCTTAGCTATTCACGGTGGTTCTTTAATACTAGTAAGAAGTGATATAAAATATAAAGATCGCAGCGATATTATAGACCTATCAGTGGAACGTAACATTGAGCTATCATGTGTGGAGTTTAATAGCTTTGTAATAGTGTGTGTATACCGACCCCCATCGGGCAATTTCAGTATTTTCGAATCTGTAATGGAGGATATACTAAGAAAATTAAAATTAAAAAATAAATTTGTTTTTGTATGTGGCGATTTTAATATAAATATTCTAGAAAGCACTTCATTGAGTGTTCGTCTTATTGCCTTGTTTAAATGTTTTAATCTCATTAATTTATTTCTCGAACCCACTAGAATAACTTCACATTCAGCCACTTGTCTTGATAACGTTTTTACAGACTATGACCCTGTTTCTAAGTCAGTCATTAGTCAGCTTACGTCTGACCATTGCGGTTTGAAG
This sequence comes from Eudonia mercurella, assembly GCA_963082485.1. Classification (NCBI taxonomy): domain Eukaryota; kingdom Metazoa; phylum Arthropoda; class Insecta; order Lepidoptera; family Crambidae; genus Eudonia; species Eudonia mercurella. The sequence goes on along the minus strand of OY720027.1, from coordinate 21,325,422 downwards.
GTGACCTATGATTTTAATATTAAGGATAAGCCAAAAATAGTGAACTGTAAACCAGTTACAAAAGAGCGAGTGGAGTGTTTTAAAAATAATATAGCGTGTAAAATTAATGCATTGCCATTTGTACAAGATGACCCAGATGTATTATATAGTAATCTCTTTAACTTCATAAAGACTGAATACGACCAAGTGTTTACACAAAAAACAATAAAAATTACTCATAAACTTAAGTTCTGTGACTGGGCCACGACTGGTATATATAAAAGTAGAAATAAGTTGTATGAGTTATATAGTTTAAGACAATATAACCAAAACGATAATTTTACGGAATATGTAAGAAAGTATTCGAAAACGTTTAAGAGAGTGTGCATATTAGCTAAATCTAATTACATTAAAGATAAAATAAAAAAGTCTAACAATAAAATTAAAGCCACTTGGGACATTATAAACCGTGAAACAGGTAAATTAAAACCACGGAATAATACTTTCACTATAAAAGTAAACGACAACCTTGTGAATTCAGATATGCAAATTGCAAATATTTTTGATAATTATTTTGTAAATATACCTGTGCTGACAACCTCAGATTTAGATTCATCACCAGAAGCTGCACAAACATTACTCCAAAAATATGTACCAAAGTGTAATGTTTCTTTTCAATTTAAATATATCGATTCAATGGATATTATAAAAACATTTAAATCACTCAAAATTAAGAACACAAGTGATTTGTGGGGCATATCTATAAAAGTAATTAAGAATATTATATATTCTATTGCACCATATCTTGCTGAAATTTTTAATAACTGTGTGAACAAAGGTATCTTTCCCGATCTTATGAAGTTTAGTAAGGTCATACCTTTGTTCAAATCAGGAAACAAAGAAGACCCCAGTAACTATCGACCCATTTCAATACTACCAGCTCTAAGTAAAATTTATGAAAAAGTTATATTGGAACAGTTGATATCATATTTTAACATAAACAATATTTTACATAGTAAACAATATGGATTTACAAAGGGTCGTTCTACTATTGATGCAGGTGTTGCTCTAATAAAACATATATTTGATGCCTGGGAGGAGTCTCAAAACGCCCTTGGAGTTTTTTGCGACTTGTCCAAGGCTTTCGATTGCGTTGAGCATAGGACTCTGGTGATGAAGCTACATTACTACGGTCTCAAAGATACCGCACTAAATTTAATCCAGTCTTATCTCAGCTCTAGAACACAGACTGTCGATATTAATGGAACTAAATCATCTGGTTCTCATGTAAAAATGGGAGTTCCACAAGGGTCCATTCTTGGTCCTTTTCTGTTTTTGATTTATATCAATGACTTGCCATTCTTTGTAGAGAACTTCTGTGAAATCGTATTATTTGCAGATGATACTTCACTCATTTTTAATGTAACTAGGTGTAAGAATAATTACGACGATGTAAACAAAGCTCTCTCAGATGTACTCAGTTGGTTTACTGTTAACAATTTGCAGCTTAACGCTAAAAAAACAAAATGTATTAAATTTAGACTACCAAATGTCAAGAATGAACCAACCGATATTAGAATAAACGGTGATCGATTAGATTTGGTAGACTCAACAGTTTTCTTAGGTATAACCCTTGATTCAAAACTTCAATGGAATCCTCATATAACGAAATTGGCCGGCAAACTCAGTTCTGCTGCTTATGCCATTAGAAAAATAAGGCAGTTAACAGACGTTGAAACTGCTAGAACAGTTTACTTTAGTTATTTTCATAGTGTCATGTCGTATGGCCTCTTACTGTGGGGAACAGCGGCTGATATTGAAACTATATTCATTTTACAAAAACGAGCAGTAAGAACAATCTATAGACTAGGTTCAAGAACTTCTTTAAGAAATCTTTTTAAAGAGATTGGTGTGTTGACAGTGGCTTCTCAATTTATTTATAATTGTATAGTTTTTGTACGTTGCAATATCAATTCATTTACCAAACACGGTGACGTACACAATTTTAATACTAGAAGTAAGACAAAACTTGTGATGCCACTGTTCAGGTTACAGAAGGTCCTTGGTTCTTTCTTGGGGCAAGGTATACACTATTATAATAAAATACCAAACACTGTACTAGATTTACCTCTAGATAAGTTTAAAAAACATGTAAAATCTTCTTTACTTAAAAAAGGTTATTATACAGTCAGAGAATATTTAGATGATAAAACAGCCTGGCTATAACAAGAAACGCATACTTTACTACTTTTTATAATAAAAAATTATACTGATATGATAGCCTTTATAAACAGTGTCCTACAGATAACAAATAGCGTTACGTTAAACATTTCAATTAGTTTTGATTTAGAGTAGCTTGGGTGTGTCATGCTCTCTTTATTGTCTCTGCGGTGGTGGCATGTGCGTCGGGTCGTTACGTTCCCTAAAATATGGTTGAGCGAAGCGATGGCTGATTCATTATGTCATACTCGTGAACGGGTGCCGCCTGTGGAGGCTGGTCTGCTCTTGCATACTTGTCTTAATTTTATTATTATCAACTATAGTTTAACTTTGTTTTTTCTTAGACAGGTTTTGACTTTTACTAGTACTGTATGACATTGTAAAAAATTTAACTGGTAAATGGTGTTTTTGCAAACTATTTTTTTTTTCTCATGTGATTGTCCTTTATATTATGTGTTTTTTTTTTTTTTATTTGTGATGGAAAATGTCCTTTTATGATAGGGCATTTTCCAATATTTTTGACGATGTAAGGGAGAAAAGATCTGGACACTTGCTGAGTTTCTTGCCGGTTCTTCTCAGTACAAGATCTCCCGCCCAGAGTAGACTTACGAACCGATGGCATAATGACGTTCATAAGAGCTATTTGTAGCCTAAACTGAATAAATGATTTTGAATTTTGAATTTTGAACTGTCTTCCCTCTCTTTTAGCAGCTGATTGCAGAACTCCTTTGATACTCTTAGCTCCTCAAGTGCCTGTCTGAGCTTTAGTTCAGTACTTTGAGTAGCAGCCTTACGTGTCAGCATTTTAAAGGTGTTTTTATTTACCCCTGAAAATTTAAATAATTATATATTAAGTATTTAAGATATATTAGGACTTTGTATGTGTTGAAAGTTAGGTATACCAAACTTTTTATAACAGCTAATAGGATTATTATAGAATGAGATTTTAATTTTAACTAGAGGAGGGTAGACTAGATATATCTCACAATTACAAGAGGTTTAAAATATGAGTTTTAAATTGTAATTGTAAGTTATTAGTTTCCTAGAAATTAAGTAATTTAATTGAGTTATATAACATGTAATTGGTATAGAAACAATTTAACAAGAAATAAAATAACCAATCACAAAGAAAAACAAGTAGGTAGGCAACTATGTAGTAGGTACTTGTTTGCAATAGTTTAAACTATATACAGTATACCTTTGTAGCTTTCAGATAAAACCAGATTTGATGTTCTAACGGTTCTAACCAAGTAAATAAATAATAACACTTGCAAATCGAATGAAGTGTTCTGGTATTTTAAATGGCTACTTGTATAGGTAATAAGTAATGAAAACAATACTCCCCCGGTTTATGTTGCTGCAGTCCACGGCAAAAGTTGTTATTTTCACAACTTTTATTAATTTGTTTCACAAGTCAGCTGGGCGCTGACAGTTGAGATGTTGTTTTTGTCAATAATTTAAAAACTATGCAACTGTTGTCAGAGATAACACTAGTATGCGTTATTTATCACTTAATTTAATGACTAATGGTAAATGTACTATAAATTTAGCTTTAAAACAAATTTTAATTGCAATCTAAAAGGAGCTAGTTTATTTGACAACTTTACTAAACAGTGTTGCCAGTCCAGTATTTTGTTTAATCTCTAAAAATATGTTCAGCGGGTCAGCGCATCTCCTTCTTAGGCATTTCCTTGGAGAAACAAACTTCCACATATTTGACCTGGCATCATGACCTTCATTTTGAGATGGCACGACCTGCAATGTTGTTTCTGACAGAGACACAAATACTTCGCCCGGCTGATACTAGCTACCTTCACTATCCCGGCTATGTACGCTCTTAAAGAGTCCTTCAAAGAGAAAGCCGCAGTATGCTAGAATGTTCGAGCGGATGTATGCTGTCGCCGTTTAAGTTGCCTGGAAGACCCCCTCCTTCTCCATTCTAGGGAGTGGTACACCGTAGACTTGGATCCTCAGAGTCATGTCTACGTCTGCCTCTTTCGATCCCACTCCGGCGACTCTAAATCAACACGACTTATTGACCATCTTAGTTGGGCGGCAGACGACGCGCAGAAGCAGTTTTCAAACGCGGAACCGGTTTTTTCGAAAGACTTCAACCACGAGTTGTGGTTTTGTGGTTAATTTCTCTCAAAACTGACCATACGGGGAGATCTGCCCATGCCTGTTCGCTCTCACGCATGCCCACCAAGATCCTAGACATAGTCAGTCAAGCGCCCTTCTTACCAGTACGACCCATCCGAAGGGTTATTAGGTTGAGGTCCGTGCCCCACTTGGCTCGTCTGACCACTGCCTGATATCCTCTAAGGTGACACAGGTGAAGCTTCCGCAATCAGCGATGACAAAACGCCGTGTCTGGCAATAGTGCCAGACACGGCGTTTTGTCATCGCAGAGCCTCTCAGTTTCTGCAGGTGAACGCCGGAGTGCCGCAGGGTTCTATAATATTGCCTACGCTGTTCCTTCTGCATATCAATGACATGTTATCCTTGGGTAATATTCATTGCTATGCAGACGACAGTACAGTACATCGGCGTTATTTGGGTCACCCTGCGGCAAAGCAAGCCAATGTAGCGGAGTCGAGACGGAGGATTGTCATTGAGCTGGACGAGGAATTAGACCGCATTTATAAATGGGGCTCTGATAACCTGGTCCAGTTCAATGCCAAAAAATCACAGGTCTGCGCTGTCACTGCTAAAAAGTCCGCATTTCTCCCCCAAACCTACTTCCAGAGCAACCTATTACCTATCCAAACTGGTCTCAGTCTCTTAGGTATGGACATACACAGCGACCTCGACCCGAAGAGCTATATTGAGAGCATCATAACCACAGCCTCACGTAAACTCGGAATCCTGAACAAAGTGAAGCGGTTCTTCACGCCGGAGCAACGTTGTCTTTTGTATAAGACTCAGGTGCGCTCAAATCAAATCAAATCAAATCATTTATTCGTATTAAACGCGGTACATTATAGCCCTGGAGCTCCTGCTTGGAGTATTGCTCTCATCTTTGGGACAGATCCGCCAAGTACTTGCTCGAAGCTCTTGACAGGTTGCAGAGACGTGCTGTCAGTATTATCGGTAACGATGACGTTACGACCAGTCTGGAGCCGTTACAGCTACGTAGGGACATTGCTTCCCTTAGTGCTTTCTACCGCCTTTACCACGGTGAATGCTCTGAGGAGCTCTTTGACCTCATTCCTCCCTCTCCGTTCCTTTCCAGATCGACGCGTGCCGGTCTGAGAAGCCACCCTTATACCGTGCTGACCATCAAGACACGTACCAAAAAGTTTGGACAATCGTTCCTTTGCCGAACTGCCCGTATGTGGAATGCGCTTCCCGCACACGTGTTTCCCTCCTCTTTCTCTCCCGGGTTATTTAAGCGGGGCGTGAAAAAGCATTTATGCAGGCCGCCATAGTGTGAGCGTTCGGCATAGCGTGGTTGCGCTGTGATGACCGCTTTCACTTCTTGGGCTTCACTGGCTGCTTTTCATCAGGCAGGGTGAGGCCATTTTGGCGTGCCACAATAAAAAAAAAAACAAAATACAGAACTTAATCACTCAGCCTTTTCATCTCATAGACATTTTTCTTCTATTTTCTATTCTCCTATAGTCCTAAATTATAAATCAGTCAAAAGTTAATCAGTCTTTTTGTTAAGTTATTAAGTATCTATCTATCCTATCTATCTACTGTCAATCAAATGGTAAAAATTAAGCAGTCATTGATTCCTTAAACATTTACAATTACCTTACATTTTTCAAAGAAAACCAACAAAACTAAACGTTTTTAACAAAAAATAAACAAACTATTTTTTTTGAGTAAATCAAGAATTAAACTTTGAAACTGAAAAGAAAACAAAATTATATTTTTAAACAAGAATAAATAAAAACACAAATGTTGAAAAAATTTCCACAAGCAGGATTTGAACCTGCACCCTTCTAACATTGCGGGTCTCTCTCCTTCCACATATTTCCTAAATGGTAAGTTCTTAAATGGTATATTAAACTTCTTAGTTAGTCATTTATATTTGCATAAACTATTATAGCATACCTTAGAATAATGAAATAAATACACTCACCGGCACAGAAACTTGGCCACCTTAAATTTTTCATGTACTTACTTAATTCACATTCATGATTTTTTTGTCACAAAAACTAATATAATCAGGTTCAGTGTGTTTTTTAAAAATTGTTTTCAGGGTTTTCTTATTGTCTCTAATAAAGTTTTTGGTGAGAAAATATTGAAATGAAACAACTTTTACGGATCTACTCGCATACGTCTGGATTAACATTAAAAAGTAATGTGTAAAATAAACGAGAGTAGTTCCATAAAAGTTGTTGCATTTCAATATTTTTATGAGAAAATATTGTTTAATATATATAATATTGTTCTAAATCACTCACTTTCACGTAAATTAACGTTCTGTTTTACAAATCAGCAAATTTCAAAATTATTAAAAAGATTGATGATGAATTGATCTTTATCCATTTTAATATCGGGTGTTCCCTCCTCGGTCTCCGGTGCATGTGATCTGGCATGCTTTGAATGATGTTTCGCACATCGACTTGCAAAAGGGCTTATCCCAAGCAGCCAACGCTGCATTTCAGAGCTTGTTAAGCCCTACTTACTACCTCTGAAATCTGCAGCGCAACCAGTGCATTTGCAATGCAAAACAAACAATTATGAACAAATTGAATTTTCGTTAAAGAAAATTGGATTGTAACAGCAGTTGATTAATTAATGTAATAAATAAATTGTTGACATTGAATGGGCGCCTTTGATTTCAAAGTAAAAAAGTAAATAGTGTTGAATAATTTTGGTGGGCTGGTTAGAACCACGATAGCTCAATTGGGAGAGCATCTGACCCGGTATGTCAGAAGGGTGCAGGTTCAAATCCTGCTCGTGGAAATTTTTTCAACAGGTTTATTTTAGTTTTTTTTATAGTTTATTTATTTAAGTACTGTTTCTAAATGTCAGCCTGTGATGGTGGTGAAAATACGACAATGATTTTACTTTTTAATACTCATTCATTGATTAAATAGTTATCTCTAATTATAACAATAAGTGTTAATAAAAGAATGTGATTAAAAAACCATTTGTTCATCAAGCTAGAGACACCATTCATAATTTCTGAATCCATCTCTGAGATCATGACATTCCACCACTGTCACAGTAAGATACAATTACTTACCATGCCATTGTAAACTACATTATTTCATAACTAATATTAACAATTATACTACCACTAGCTCAATCAATAACGAGATTTGGGTTTTATATTTTTTAATTACCTATATCCATTCTTACCTAAATATTAAATAACAAGGTGAGGTAAAATAGATACTTTCTTATCTTTGCAGTTTCCAACCACGAATTTTAGCGCTGATGAATTTCAAATGATTACTTAAATAATCAAACATCATGAAAGAATCTACTTTGGAAAAGTTATCTGATTGAGCTTGTACAAAACCAGCTTCTATTTTATTTATTATTATTCTCTTTATTTATTTTCTTTCTTAAAACTAGATTTTTACAATATTTTAATATAAAAACAATAAAACATTATAAAAACCTAATCCTACAGTACCACCAACAGTGGGGCAGGGCCCAAGCGGTGGTCAGGGCTGCAGAGTGAGGAACCTCCTGACAATACGTAAGTGTATTATAATTATTATATTAGTTTTCATAGTTATTATTAGGTACTAGTTTGATAGATAGATAAATATCACATTAACACTTATTTATATACACAACAACAAACACGTAGTAACTTAATTCATGAATTGAACTGCCCTTGCAAAGGTGAGTGAACAGCAAGCGCGCGTCCGTCCCTATGACGTCACGCATATCCGCGGCACGCTGACTTTCGCGGACAGAGCGGCCCTTGTTTAAATGCTAATGACTCTGTAATTAAAGGGCCAATTTCGAAAATTCAAAAACTTATACCCTTTTTACGTTATAAAGAGCATGTGGATCTGGAATCTTAACGAATTTGGTTTAGTGTTCTGGATCCTCAATTATGAAGTGTTTCAAGATTTTTCGAAAATGATTCCCATAAATGACAATTTGTACAGGTTTCAAAACAGATCAAAATTACTTCTTTATTCCATTGTTTTGTGTTAGACACTTTTTACTAATTCTAGCTCGCATGAAAGGACTTTTTAATGATAAAAAATGAAAATCTTAATGTTGAAATGATGTGACATGTTTAATTGTTTAACCCTTATTACTTATACTCATGATATTTACCTTTAATATGTTTGGTTTTGATTACGAATAAACACAAGTTGGTAGCCAATGTGAGCAAAGTCACAAACAAAAGCTAGTTTGGTTATATATTTGGTTATTATGTACACTAACATTGATTTGATTTCTTTAATTTCTTTTTTACATGCTGTTTGTCTTTATTATTTTGTGTGTTCATTTGTAATGGAAAGTTTCTTTCTATGAAAGGGCTTTTTCAAATATTATGACATGGTAAGGAAGAAAAGAAATGCCCTTGCTGAGTTTCCTGCCGGTTCTTCTCAGTACGAGGTCTCCCGCCCTGTGTAGACTTACGAGCTGATGGCATATTGACATTCATAACAGCTAATTTTTCAAAATTCAAAATTCAAAATAAATAAAATAAAAGTGTCATAAATTTTATTACATTACCCATAAAAATTATTTAATGTGTTCTAATTTTTAAAGTTTTTGTTTATGGATTTGAATGAAGATTGTTTTCATTAAGATTACTGTTTTTGTCAGAATGTTATCCTTCTTTCATAAAAACTTAGTTAAATTTTTAAGGCCACGGTCGAGGTAATTTTAAAATCACTTCTTAAAAGTTTTGAAAATATAATTCAAGCAGTGTGTATTAGGGTCAGTGTGTTTTAGCTACTAATATACAATACATGGTAAAGCACTTACCCCATGAACCAGTCGACGGTGTCTCGCAGGTACTCCGGTAACCGCTCCAGCTTGATAAATTTCTTTATGCGGATTCCTCAAGAAAAACTTATAAATTTTGCCGGAAAATACTTGTATTTGATTGATTCATACGAAGGCATTGATTGAATATCTCATCGCACGTCCTAATGATAATCAGGTAATCAAACTAAAGTAACTGTATAGTTATTGAGCAATCTAACTCTTTAGTGAACTAGAGCGTGTCACAATCACAAAAATCATTGAATTTATTTTTACAGCAGCTGAGGCAAATTCGCCATGTTGCGCAACTTCACCATATTTATTTTTATGTTGTCAGTTGGTCACTATAAGACGAGAAAGGAATACAAATAAAATTATAGTTATCGTTTTATAACTCAGCGGGTTGTCCAGTGATACCTATGGAAGTTTTCCATTATTATTTTAATAAATATTAGACACCATTGACTTTTGCTAAACAATAAACTAGATAGGTAATTTAATAGCAACACTACACTGCCATTTTTTTTTCTATCTCATTTATAGAAAGCAAAGGGATATCGTCAATGTGGTCTATTCATTTGCATTTTTAATAGTTATCTAATTTAAAAAGAAAAAATGATATTTTTTAAATTAAATTTTTTAATTTTTATTGACTTTTGTCAATAAAAAAAACTGTGAAACAGTCATTCAATAATATCTAAAAATTAAAAAGTTAGTTAACTTTAAAGTGATAACGATATCCTACAATTCACGATTTGTATACCTTGTAGAAATTATATCTCATTTTTCAATTACTTTCTTTGTTTAAGCGAGGTTTTAAACATAATTTAACGTAAGGTGACACAGTTATGAACCTTGTATTCTAAAAACTCATTTTGTAATTTAATTAAAACTGAGTAAAACATCATTACCATCTAAAGAAAATATATGTGCACAAAACTTTCAAAATATATATTTCAATAATTAAGATCGCCAAACCCGATTTTTTCAAACGTTTAGAAGTCTGTATTTTACCGTAAACAACATAATAAATAGCGTTTATAATTCAGAACAATATAATAGTCAAAACGAAATTTCAAAAGTTTGTAACAAAAATTCGTCATTACCATCGCGCTAACGTCAAATTTACTTTCTTGCAAGATCTACGCGATGTATCTTACTGTCCCCGTGCACACTCTCCTCAGTCGCTTGCACGAAATGTACCACAGCGCACGTCACGGTGAGTGCTCTTATACTTTTTTGTTACAAATGCTATGTCCAGGAAATGGTTGTCACGTATTTCCATCATTACCGGTAAATACGTTTTCTAGGTAACTATAAATTAAGTATAATTGTTAGCATTAGAACTTATTGTGACTCCCAAGACAAATTCTCAAAAAGGCGGTCACAAAATAGTAGCGTTAAGGGGGTGCAGCGCGGAATTTGAAAATTTACGTGTTTTTAAGTCACTGGTGCTAGGCGCTGAATAGGTCTTATACATTAAAAGGACTAGTGTAGGTTAGCTTGATCCTTTAACAAGGTCATGGTTGTCTTGGAATTTGAAACAAATACCCAGAAACTGCATAAACAATACGTAAAAGTAATGATATCTAAAAACTTATTTCTTCAGAAACTTTGTAAATATAGCACAAATGAAACAATGATCCGACATCAAAATGTTTGTATTGATATTCCGCAGGGCACTGTTGTCTTATTTTTCAATTAAAAAACATGAATATGAAATATTAAGACTTTTATTATTTTTTACCCAAACGCCTATGATTTTACGAAAGTATACATTGCTCTAATTAAATCACCAGCCTACTCTGTACAGATATTAGTGTGTGAGCGTATTCGTAGTCGTGCACCGTTGTCACACCACTGCCACGCGCCACTCGCTCGCTATCATAAAGAAACTTGAAACTCGCAATTTTGCGTCCGCGCTGCACCCCCTTAAGAATTCACGATTTGTTCAAAAAAAATACTACGTTTGTCATTACCATCATCATCATTACCGTTTGATTTGTGTTGATGGTAATGACGTTATGTTAATGGGAATGATAAATTCAAAGTTTAAAAATTTCTTATTACTAGCAATTTGTTCTATTTTACTTAAAATTTTGTTTGTTTTCATGCTCTAACGTAACCGAAATACCAGCTGGAAGTTGAATGGGATTTTTGTGCGTTATCTTTATTTTAATTTGCTAAAAATATTAAATTATCCGTGCTTGTCTGGATTATAGTATTATAATAGCCAGCTTTTCTTGTTAGCATTTCGTAAGTGGTGAATCGAGATTATGCGCCAGTGCATTAAAAAAGGCGATTGGCCAGCATCCTGACACTTCCTTTGCATAATTAAACACAAGGTCGCTCTATTTGCTAAAAGTGGACATTGATCCAAACCATGGCTTGGATAGGGTATGATGATCTCTAACCACCCTTTGGGGGATAATGGTCGTGGGTTTATGCATACATACTCTAAACATATTTTAACTTTAAAAATACATCATACAAAATAATATTCTATTTCAGGTAGTAGCCGTTTTCAAAAATGAAACTTCAATATTACATAGTACTACATATTGAAACTAATAGATATGTGAAAAAAGACAGTGCTGAAAAAATTTCCACGAACGGAATTCGCACCCCATGACATGCCGGGTCAGGTGCACTACCACACTATTTGCGTAAAATTATATGTATATGTAATCATAAATATAGCTTGCCTAATTCTTAACTGATCTTTCAATATTTGTAAAAATATTTAGATCGGATGTTGATGACGAAGTTGTCGACATTGAATAGGGCTCACAGAGTAATAGCTGATTTACACGTTTTAAGTTGTTAAGTAGGTAACTAAATTTAAACTCAATTTTAAGTGACTTTTAGTTCGCTTAGTTCACTTAAGATGGACGATCAACCACGTAATGAAATCGTAAATTCTGTGCGAAGTCAAAGATGAAATAATTAGGGAAATAACCATACCCAAAAAACTGGGTGAGAAATTGAATAAATAGAAGAGATCAGTATGGCCAAGGATCAAGTGCCACTTTGTTCGAGGAGCTAGCGAATGAAGATTTAATAATAAGTATATTTTAATGCGCCACGGATGGCAGAAGACTCTTTTATTTACTTGTTATCTAAAGTGGAAAACGAAATACAGAAAAAAGATACTAAATATGTTTAATACAATAATCAATAATTTAATACGAACAATAAAATTGAACCCGAGCGCGTCGCTCACTACACTTATGCATTTAACTAATATTGTGCCAGTCCAAACGTGTCAAGTGACAAGCCCCGCCCACCAACTTAACCGAAAAATAGACAAAATTCTAAATATCTTGTTTAGTTGTGAGCTAAATTTTAACTTGCAACTTGCTACTAAATTCTATGTTTACATGCAATTAATCACTTAAAGTTAAGTTAAAATTTAGTTACCTACTTAACAACTTAATACGTGCCATAAGAGTAGATTAATTTCGGCGAGTTGGATGGCTCACCATGACAGCTTAGTTAAATTAAAGACCGAGATTGTGTTTGTAACGAGATTTGTTGAATTTTAATTTTTGTGTTATTAAACTTTACAAATTTATAAGTAAGTGTTTTATTTACAAGTTAGCAACTACTTATATATGAAAAAAATACTTTTTTTTTTTTTTTATTTATTTAAGGCAACAAACAGTCATTTCTACAATAAATAAATATAAGTTACATGATGGTTACAAAGAAAGACCTATAGTGCCTATAACGTGTTAAATTAATCTTAGTTATTTGAGCCATAAGACAAGACAATACTTATGTAATTAGAACAACAACTAGTCAACTAACAATATTAATAATAAAAATAAAAATAAAAATTTTAGCTATGTACTATATGTACTATCGTGGTTACATTGATCAAATTCAATTACAAGAAGAAGCACAAAGAACAGTAACTATAACAAGATAATTAGTCACAACTCAAGCTTTCTGAGAGAATAGATTTTAGCTTAGGTAACGATGTACTAAATAGATCTATATCGGTGCATTCTTTATTGTAAGTGTTAGTGGAACGGAATACAATGAGTTACGCGTATAATTCTTACGGTATCGTGGGGTGGCGAAGAGTGGTTTCGAACGTGAGGAGCGCACTGGGAGACGAGCACGAGATACAAAGTACATTTTGCTCAGTAGCAACGAGGAATCTACTAGGCTGTTGAGTATTTTATAGAGAAATACTATGTCAAACATTTTACGCCTGTTGCGTAGAGATAACAAGTTGTTTCTTTTTAACGATGCGGTGTATGACTCATTATTTATTATATTCTGGCGATAATTTAAGGATTTAATAAATTTTTTTTGTACTGTTTCAATTCTATTAATGTGAACTTCATAACATGGACTCCACACCGTGCTGCAAAAATCTAAAAAGGATCGAACAAATGAGAAGTACAAGATTTTTAATGTGCCAGGTCGATTAAAAGGTTTACTTACACGTAGTATGAAGCCTAGATTCCGAAAGGCAGAAGCAAGGATGTGATCAATGTGGGCGTTAAATGATAACTCCGAGTCCATGATTATACCCAAATCCCTGATTTGAGTCACTCTTTGCAATGTATTTTCGTTTATGTGGTAGTCGTAAGTGATTTTGTTTTTCTTACGTGTATAAGATATTGTGTAACATTTATCACTGTTAAGGAGTAGGTGATTTGACTTACAGTAGGTATGCAACTGATGTAGATCTTCCTGTAATTTGTTACAGTCGCTGACTGATCTAATGACACGATATAACTTAGTGTCGTCAGCATATAAGAGATGGTGACTGTGTTTTAGGATATCACCAATATCATTAATATACACTGAGAACAGCAACGGCCCCATATGAGACCCTTGAGGCACGCCAGATGGAACTGGCAAAAATTGTGAGCAGTAACCCTTCACAAAGACTGCCTGACCCCTGTTACTTATGTAAGACCGAATCCACCTCAGGAGGCTGCCATGCACACCGGCTTTTGCAAGCTTCTTTATGAGCAGATCGTGGTTGATTTTATCGAACGCTTTGGAGAAGTCGGTGTACACGACATCCACCTGCAAGCCATCATCCATGGCTTGCAGCAAAAAGTCTGTAAAAGTAAGCATGTTAGAGTCAACGCTGCGGCGCTTAAAGAAACCATGTTGAGCCTCAGAGATGAAATTACGAAAAGAGTGCGACATTTGGGCAGTTACAATCTTCTCTAGAATTTTGCCAAAGACACAAAGCTTAGAAATAGGTCTATATTCGTCTATACGATCCCGTCTATTATTTTTAGGGATGGGGGTTACAAGTGAGAGTTTCCATGAACTGGGGAACACCCCTGTTTGGATGGAGACACAAAAAATTTTAGTTATAGGTACTGCGAGTTCTTTGGCACATTTGGATATGAGAACAGGATGGATCCCGTCAGCCCCAGCACCCTTATGAGTATTTGTATGTTTCAATTTTTTTCAAAACGTTATCGTGATAAATGTTAACAAAATTGAAATCTACGGCAGAACCACATGGATCACATGTTTTGTACTCAGAACTGTGACTGGTAGAAGTAACGAAAACTGAATGAAAATAATCATTAAAAACCTCACAGATCTCACCGCCATTGGAGATGATTTTATCTTTGTAAATCATTTTTTCAGGAAAAGAACTAGAAGAGTTTTTGGACTTAACGAAAGACCAAAAAAAACTTTGGATGAGCTTTAATCCTATCTTCAGAGAGTTCAATAAATTTTTTATAACATTCTGCCTCCAACGTCTTAAATCTCTTCCTAAGAAGAGAAAAGGTCTGATAGTCTCTTAAATTTCTATAACTTTTCCATTTTTCGTGATATTTTAGCTTTTCTTTTTCTAAATTTATAAGACATGTAGTGAACCACGGTGGACGTTTATTTTTATTAGTAAGGTTTTGTTTAGGTACATATTTATCTATTAGATTGTAAAATACATAGGTATGTCTTCTAAAATAGGTATCAGGTACTTAATTATTATTTTTGCCGTAAAAGCTCGTCATTACCAAGCACTCCTAATCATTACCATCCTCAAAAAATCATTGCCATTAGCCTAACGTCATTACCATTTCTCTTATTATTTTTTGAGATCAAATATTATCTAAATTCTTGATTAAAAAAGAGTGCCTTTGTTTAGCAGATCTTACTTAATAGTACTTCTTTCGATTTTTGAAACTTTGCACGCATTTCAGATTAATTTACAAGAGGCTTCAAAATAAATCAGAAAAAATCCAAAACGCGAATCCATCCTGGTGCTAAGTTTTAATATTTTCTATGATGGGATCCCAGGCTGGTGGTAGATTCCAACCATCTTCTCTATTAAAATTAGGATGTTTTTTTTTTAAATTTCAATAGCATCGCGTATCGTCCTAGCGATGAATCGTTATTCTCTAGCAAGTATTTGTGGTTTATCAAATCTGATGTAATGGTTGGCATTTTACATCTCTACTTACAACCACGGCCGGTAGTCTACGAATAAAATATTTCAACCGAGTGTCTATGGTTCCCATATGCGATGTGACAGCTTTCTCTTTCCCCCGTCCTTCTTTTTTTTTAGTTGATGGCTTTGTGCGATTAGCACATTTAGCCAATGTCAAAGTATTTTTTTCTTACAAGTAATACAAATATAAATAAACAATATTTCCATCTCTCCAATCAACATTATTTTTAGAGTTTTAACGGTTTGTACACTACTGATGATGAATAAATCCACCAGAGCACCGAATTTTACAACTGCTGAAATAATGCATCTTCTGAAGCTTGTGAAGAAATATACAATAATAGAAATTAAAAGAACTGACGGTGCTAAATTATTGATAATTTTATCTAGTAGAAATATTGCACTATGTTTGCATAAGCGAAACCGTTTCAAGGACTCGTCATCTCGTAACATAACAAATAAATCACTTTTAACGAAGACTCTTCAAAAGAAAAACGGAGTTTCTAAAAATTCCACGATTTCCTCGTTATTGTCTAATATCAAATCGTGATTACTCGAAGAATACTCAATTTTCACAAAATAAAGACAGACACAGGGAGAGAAAATTAATAAACTCTTTACTTCTATACTAATATTATAAAGAGGAAAGCTTTGAATTTTTGTATGTTTGCAACGAATAAACTGAAAAACTACTAAACCGATTTTAAAAATTTTTTCACCATTAGAATGCTACAATATCCCTGAGTAACATAGTCTATATTTATTACTAGAAAAAAAATTGCTTAATGATAAATAAATAGAAATACCTACGATTTGTTTGCTTTGTCATAGAAACTGTCAAAGCGGTACAAAGTCAGCCGGGTTTTTTTTTTTTTTTTTTTTATACATAGCACGGCAAATGACTCCATTTCACCTGATGTTAAGTGAATATGGAATCCAGATGCGATGACAACTGGTGCAGCGTGAAAATAACGCAGCATCAGTTACCCTCACTCTGCCGGCCCACAAGGTGCCTCTTCACGCCTCGTTTGAAGGACCCCATATCATAGGAAGGAGGGAAAACGTGTGCAGGCAAACTATTCCATGTTTTAGAAGTGCGACAAAAAAATGAGTCACCAAATTTCTTAGTGCGTGATGGAATATTTGAGACAGTGAAGCGGTGACTCCGGAGAGCAGCACGCGTACTCCTATGGAGGAAGGGAGAAGGAGGGATGAGGTCAAAGAGTTCTTTAGAGCACTCGCTCTGAAGAACATGGTATAAACGGTAAAACACGCTAAGTGACGCAATATCTCTACGCAATTGCAGAGTTTCGAGAGTATTTGTGACTTCTGCGTTGCCGATAATGCGTACAGCGCGACGCTGCAATCTGTCCAAAGCATCGAGAAGGTACTTTGCGGAACCGTCCCAGATGTGCGAGCAATACTCCACGCAAGACCGTACCTGTGTCTTGTACAAAAGGCACAACTGGTCAGGCGTAAAGAATCGCCGCACCCTGTTCAGAATACCGAGTTTTCGTGAGGCTGTTTTGATCACTTCGGCTTCGATGTAGTCTCTTTGGTTTAGATCGCAGCGAATCGTCATACCGAGCATGTTGATACTGCTCTGCAGGCTTAGAGATGTACCCTGAAGAGTTGGAAGGGGAAGGAATGGTGACTTTTTTGCCGTGAACGCACACACCTGTGTTTTCTTGGCATTGAACTCAACAAGATTATTGGAGCCCCATTTAGATATGAGGTCCAATACCCGATTGAGCTCAATGACAAGATTCACCCGGTTAACTTCGGTTTCGACCCGCCCGGCCGCTGGGTGACCGTTATATCCCCCATGCACTGTGCTATCATCTGCATAGCAATGAATATTTCCAAGTGGAAGCATATCATTCTAGTCAGCTAAATCTAGATTTAACAACCTTAAACCGAGCGAGGTGCCGGTTTAACTTTGAAGTTTGTTTAATTCGAGATTTAAGCTAAATCGATGATGTGCAAGACGTTAAATCAGATTTAAGCTAAAATCTAGTTTTAATTCTACTAAATCTAGATTTAAGGCATTACTGCAAGCCGCCCTTAACAACCTTAAACCGAGCTAGGTGCCGGTTTAACTTTGAAGTTTGTTTAATTCGAGATTTAAGCTAAATCGATGATGTGCAAGACGTTAAATCAGATTTAAGCTAAAATCTAGTTTTAATTCTACTAAATCAAGATTTAAGGCATTACTGCAAGCCGTCCTTAATTTTATTTATTTGACAGTTAGGCGTTGCTAAGCAACAAAACTTGTACTAGAGTAACTATTAACTAGACTTCTTGGCGGGAAAGTGAAGAGTCATGTCTGCGGTTTTGTTTTATTTTCTAAAATTTGTGTTATGGTGTTATGTCGAATATTAATGTGAAATAATGGTGGATTATTAACCGTTAAGTGTTCGTGAGTGTGCATGAGTGTTGGCAAATGTAACAAAACAGTGCAACAGCACTTTTCAAATTATCTCAAGAAGTCCGCCCGAGGACTTAGTAAAGCCCCACATCTTTACTGAAATACTCGAGGGGTTGGGTGGTATATCATTTCTCATTTCTATTATTATTCATCATCATCATACAGAAAAGAAATATTGTTTATATATGTATTACTTGTTAGAAAAATTACTTTGACACTGGCTAAATGTGCTAATCGCACAAAATGAAAAAAAAAAAAAACTATTAACCAATCTGTGGTACTAGTAAGAAGGGCGGGGGAGAGAGAAAACTGTCATATCGCATATGGGAACCATAGACACTCGGTTGAAATATTTGATTCGTAGACAAAGAGGAAAATGAACTACCGGCCGTGAATGAAGTACATTATTCAAGTTAAAGTTGTGTGACGCATGCATTATTTTTTTATATTTTAAATACATAAAAAAACATCATATTTCAATATAAGAAATTATTGGTAAGTACCTTGTAGGTAAATAATTTCGTTGATATGTATATCAACGAAAATATTTACTAATGTTTTATTTAATAGGGTGTACAAAGTGTTATTATGTTTCATACTTACGCTGTTTCATAAAATTCTGTATACTAAATTTTTGTTGTTTTCGTGGTAGGTAAAGTCAGTAGGTGTAAGTGATTGATCGTCATCACTGTATGTAATACTGTATATAAAATTCAGTATATTACTTTATCTTAAAATTACTTTTGTCTTTATTTTCAGAATAAGCAAAATGAGTTTTCAATCTCCTATGCCTAGCAGAGAATTTCTATGGGATATTTTCCGAAGGTACACACATAATACATTGAATTTTTCACAACACACTTGTTGTAGTTTTTACAATAAAATTGATCTCCATGGTGCTGAAACCCAATTTTTAAGTACAAAAAATAAATTTTAATTTCTTAACCAATATGCCACAAAAGTCCACCTAATAATCGACAATGAGTTGGACTTTTATCAAAAGTCAGTGTCTATTTTTTTTGTAAAAATAAATTGGAACCTCCCAATTCCTTAAGAGCTTGAGCGGGCGAACACCAGACACAATAGAATTTTAATTGTTGTTGGCCATCTTGTGGTTGATGGATGCTCAAGGGGTTAATGTAATCAATTATTGTTAATTTACAAGACATTTCTTTGCCAAATGTAAGAAGTATTCTTTTTCCAGAGTGGATAAGGATCGCAGTGGATATATTTCTGCAGATGAGCTCCAACAAGCTCTGTCTAATGGGACATGGAATGCATTTAACCCCGAGACAGTGCGTCTTATGATTGGTATGGTTTGGGTACAATTACTATAATATGCATTTAATGACTCAACCCTAAAAACTTTTTTTTACTACCAAGAGATTTCTTACATGATATTTTTATATAAAATATGTGATGATGTTGATGAATATGATCACAGTGTAGTACTCTAAGCGTGTACTTTAGGCACGGGCACGGTAATAATATCAGTATTACCGTGACAAAGGTCTTTTAGTTTGTTTCACCTCTCCCTGCTGATGTTGCTATACTATTATTTTGTTGTTATACTATTGATGAACCATTATAGTCATAATCTGAACTTGCTGGACTTTTATTGTTGCATTTTAATCTGATTTAACTTCAAGGTTTGACCTGCTTATTGCTGCGGTGATATTAGAAATGCTGTTAAATTTTAGTCACTATGAATGTGTAAAGGATCGATAAAAAAGAACAGTAAACTATGAATAATGAGAGAATATTTTTTGAGGTCAACTAATTCCAATTTATTGAAGTTGAATGGAATCGGCCCTGTTTAGACACTGAACAGTTGTATTGCATTGCAGCAGAATTTTCTAAATGTGTGGATGGCCAACTTACAAACCCAGAAATACGTAAAAATATTAAAGGAGTCTCGGGCGGACATACACTAGGAAAATTCACAATTAATAGAAATTACTAAAGTTAAAATTATATTACAGGTATGTTCGATAAACAAAATAGAGGAGTGATATCATTTGAAGATTTTGGAGCACTCTGGAAATATGTCAGTGATTGGCAAAATTGCTTCAAGTCTTTTGATCGTGACAATTCTGGTAATATTGACAAAGCAGAGTTAAAGAATGCTCTCACTGCATTTGGATACCGATTGTCAGATGAAGTGGTCAATATAATGCTACAGAAATTTGACAGATTTGGAAATGGCACCATACTATTTGATGATTTTATACAATGCTGTATCACCCTTTATGTAAGTTTAATTTTACCAAGATTTTTGTTTAAGAAACCCTACCACACACTTTTTTTAAATTTCACCAACCATATACTGCAGTGTCAAGAAAGATTTATGTAATTCAATTCAGAAATTATAAATCAAATTCCTACTAACTCAATATCTCTGAATGTAATGAAGTTGACAAATTTAACTTTCTCGAAGTCACAATTGATGCTCACTTAAACTGGAAAGCACATGTGAATGAATGAATGAATGAATGAATAAAAGTTTATTTAAAATTAACAAAAAAATATCTAGTTATTGTTATATACCTGAAACAACTTCAGTAGATGTAACGAAAGCCACTTATTTTGGACAGGTTTACCTGCTATATTAACTTAAATGGCATTATTTTTTGGGGAAACTCTGTTAACATCTAGTCAATTTTCATTCTACAAAAGAGATGCTTAATATAATCTACAACATGTATTCAGATAGTCTGTTAGAAACGGTTTTAAAGAAAAAGGTATCTGACTGACTTTTTTTTATCTTAGAAATATCAATTTTTGTTAAGCAAATTTAGTGTACTTTGAAAGCAAAAATATGAGTCCGCAATAAGTATAAACCATAAAGTTAATATACCAACGGAATAGAGCAACAAAGTGCTGAGCAAGCGAGATGTCACCAGCAGCAACACTATGTGATAAAAAGAGATGCGTGATGCGACGTAACAGAACTCTTTTGGCAACTGTTTGACAGTTCTTCAGCACTTATCCACACGCTGAGAATTTGAGCTTTGTGAATTTTTCAGATTTTATGTGAAATCATGGATATTTTTGAGAAATAAGTGCTTCAGAAACATGGTGACATGTTCATTATTGATTGTTGATAACACAGCGACAAAACCCCGAAACATATTCATTTTACAAGTAAATTGTTCTAAATCGACACCCCCTGACCTAAGATTTATTTTTGCCAATGCGCTTCGAATTTTAAGCACTAAATGTGATAATTCTCTTCTATAAACATTTATTTATGTAAGAAGCAAAGATCGAATACACATAATGCAGAATTTACGAATATTTTGTGTAAAGAAATAATTTTCGTTTTACACTAGAGCTGCATCAAGATATCGATATTTCGTGTCCACTGTGGCGTGATAACGCGTGATAACGCGGTAAGCGAATATGTATTACTGTTGTTAAAGTACCTACATGACGTTTAGATATGAATCACCTAGGAATGTTATCCCATTTAAGATAATTGAAAAATGTATCAAAGCTAACTGAGAAATGACTTAAGAGCGTTTACGCCGCACACTAGCGCCGCCAATGAAAAAAAACATCTAGTAATTAGAGATAGAAAATCAAATTATGCTTAACAAACAAAGACATTTAACTACTTACTATAGACAGGACATAGAGATCGACACTGTAATCCACAACTTATTACCAAGTGGTAACAAGTCGCTCAGTTTAATGTGATACGACCTCTAATGCAGTCGTGTTTGTGCGCGAATAGATTTGACAAAATCTACAGAAAATATGCCAGATTGCGTATTGCGATATTGCAAATCCCAATATGGTAAAACGGCTGAACGTGATTACAGTTTATTTTCGTAAGTATTTTGTATATTTACCTAATAATCAGCCTATATAATAATTTCCAATAAAATATTCTAGAACATTTGCCTATGTTCTATACCGCCCTCTAGTGGTAAAAAGCAAAAGCACTACTTTTTTTTTTCATTTTGTTGATGGCTTCGTGCGATTAGCACATTTAGCCAGTGTCAAAGTAATTTTTCTAACAAGTAATACATAAATTAGCATTATTTCTTTTCTGTTTGATGATAATGAATGATAATAGAAATGAGAAATGATATACCACCCAACCCCTCGAGTATCTCAGTAAAGATGTGGGGCTTTACTAAGTCCTCGGGCGGACTTCTTGAGAGAATTTGAAAAGTGACGTTGCACTGTTTTGTTTCATTTGCCAACACTCATGCACACTCACGAACACTTAACGGTTAATAATCCACCATTATTTCACATTAATATTCGACATAACACAAATTTTAGAAAATAAAACAAAACCGCAGACTTGACTCTTCACTTTCCTGCCAAGAACCAAAGCACTACTTTTAGGGACGATGTCGACTTTGTAGATGATTTAGTGATGTTCAAGTGATGTCATTTTATTTGTCGATTAATGTTATAGATAATATTTTTATACCGTAAGTTAAATATAAGTAGTAATATTCTGATACAATGATCATTGAGTTGGAGGATTGCATTGAGTTGTTATGCACTGGAACAGTAAAACTAAGTGATACCTCAGCGGTCCCCCGACGCGATGATCATTAAATCAGAATATTACTACTAATATTAAACTTAATGTCTGACGACCCGCAGGTTCACGTGTGAACCTATAACAATTGGTTTTCAATTGTGTCTGGTTATTGGTTGTTCTGTGTATTTTTTATACCGCTTTTGGTTAACCTTTATGAAAATTATCGATACGTCGAAATCATAACGGAACATCCCTACATGCCCTTCCTGCAAAGCGACACCTACCGTGTGGTAGCTGAAACTTATTCTAATTAATTTTTAATACGCTGTTTTGCTTCTCAACGTTAGATGGCGTTACTAGCGCCCCAGCTCAAAGTCTTTGTATGAAATAGTCTCTAATAGCAGCTCTATTACCTATTAAATCTCTTTGTTAACAAACTATTTGAATGAAGTAATTTAGCATTTTAACGTCACCTAATGAACATCTGACATGTTGTGGTTTAGTTAAATAAGACGTTACAGCTAAAAACGGCCACTTTAACTAAACCATAACATATCAGATGTTCATTAGGTGACTTAAAAATATTAAATTACTTCATTCAAATAGTTTGTTGAGCATAATTTGATTTTCTATCTCTAATTACTAGATATGTTTTTTTCATTGGCGGCGCTAGTGTGCGGCGTAAACGCTCCTAAACAAAATAATTCTTTTCCGAGGGCAATGAAAAATGTTAAATAAATTATTTCAAATATCTTCTGAGTTTTTCAACAATCGTAGTTTCAGCCGTGCAAAATTCCATCCCATCCTATTTTAGTTCTCTTAATACTGTTACTAATTAATATTATCGATATCGACATTAATGTAAAAAGCGACATGACATACATCACTGACACGCATTCATAAACAATTTTACACACACAAATGTCATCCTATTTCGTTTTCGTTTGACAGCTCGTGTTTGTTGCTCTATTCCATTGGTATATTAACTTTATGGTATAAACACAATCTTTTTATTCCAAGAATAAATAATCAAAATAAATTATAACACCAAAATTCAAATTCTCATTAAAAACTTGGCTGCTTAATGTTTTTTACAGTTTGAATGAATATTTTTATATAAAAAATATTTAAGTAAATGCTATGTTGTTTACAAAATAATATTACATGCCTGTAATGGGTATTACTATTGAGACCTACCTTTGTAACAAAATTGTATTATCACCTGCAAAAGATTATTCTATTTTATTCTAAAAAATAAAAAAAATTAATAAGGAGTAATACTCTAGATTCGAAAATTGTCTCCCATTTTCAGACTTTAACTTCAGCATTCCGTCAGTTCGACACGGACCAAGATGGAGTGATCACCATTCATTATGAACAATTCCTGAAGATGGTGTTCGGTTTGAAGGTATAACATCTTGCAGCGACACAAAGCATAACGACACGGCATAAGGGGCTGGCCGCGACGGCGGCGGCAGCTTGGGGCTAAGCACATTATTATTGTTCCGTGGAGTAAGTGGCGAGCGGATGTTTAAAATACGGCATTTACCCTACTTATGTCGCTCTATATTTAATTCGTGCAGTGATCGAGATACGAGAGACTAAATATATCGTGAACGAAATACGAACTGCTTTCAAGATAATGAAAATCCATTCTGGGTCCTTTGCCCGAGCCTGAACCCGTCCGCCCCGCCGCCGCCGCCCCCGCCGCCGCCGCCGCCCTCGTGGCCGGCCACTTTATAAGTGATCTTCTTGTTACTCCTTCTAAATAATTATACTATGACCACTATCTGCTTTAATTTTTTCCAAGTATTTTTTTCACTGAATCCCTCGATTTGAGTAAAGGAATTGTAGTACGATTCGTGCTTTACACTGGGTTTTGAA
Source organism: Eudonia mercurella (assembly GCA_963082485.1). Classification (NCBI taxonomy): domain Eukaryota; kingdom Metazoa; phylum Arthropoda; class Insecta; order Lepidoptera; family Crambidae; genus Eudonia; species Eudonia mercurella. Next base: position 21,301,050 of record OY720027.1, on the reverse strand, counting down.
AGTGAGTGTTACTTTTGCTTAGTGTGGGAAACAATTTGAACTTTGCGCAAATTGTAGTTGTTGGCAGATTGTTGTTGTTCGTATGATGCGCGCATTATACAGTTGATTAACAAAGTGTGCGTGGCCGACGAAGACCAAAATCGAAACTCAATGATATTGTTATCTAAACTTTACGCGAACTGAAATGAAACACATTTTTAACGTTTTTCTTAAACAGATTTATTTCTTAGTTTCGGATATGGCCATCCACCCACACACACTTTGAAAATTTAACCTGTATGTATAATAAAAATAAACTTTTATTCATGGTTGATATAATACTATTAAAATTGTTAGAATATGCGACTTATATACTGTACTGACTGACCTATAGCAAATTCTATATGCAGAGATAATTTACGCAACGTGAAGCAATGTTATTTATAGCGGTGGATTATATTATAAGTATACTAAAATAATATATGTAAATACGCACTTAAAACAAGTAAGTAAATAAGAATAAGTGGCTTGCAAAGCGGGAGACAAACTGTAAGAGTTTTGTTATTGTACTCTCATAATTTGTTTACATTTATCATAAGTTTATCTTCTTCACATGTGCCTTTTTTGCTACGATTCGATGCTTATATTATTATTATAAGTGCTGAAAATAGTCTTCCAATTTATTTTATAACAAGATTTATAAAAGTAGAGTGTGCAGAATCCATTCACTATCACACACCACATCCACCTATTGATTATAAAACGTTTTGAATGAGTTGAGACATTGTTTTCGCTGTAGCCGGCGCGGGCGGCCGTCTCTAACCGTGTTTCTGTCCCAGTGCTGGCCGTGAGCCGCGGCCGCCGCGTCCAGCGCCCGCGCTATGCTCCTTACAGATCTTCGGGTAATTATACTTATACAGGGTGTAAAAAGACCCTTAACGAACCTAGAGCCGCGTATTCTGCCCATCTTTACGATGTTTTTTCTCTACTGATACCTGGGAACCGTTTCATACTGGAGATATTGAATGTCAAAGTCACGAATCTCCAAGGTTATTTCTTCCATAGTTCATTCGTTCCATACGATCATCACCAACCACACTTTTAGATATTTCTTAGACGATGAAGCTTTTGTATTTCCAAAGCACAATGAATATCAAACGCAGATATTCCCAGCCAGCCGGCCGCTTGTCCCGTTTCACACACACGTAGGTATATGCAGTCTGTTGCGCGCGTTACGTTGCGTGCTACAGGTAACAGCTGTTTTTTTTAAATCCAAAAATAAAAGCAATTAGTTCTGCTTAATGTTACTTATTTTGATGTACCTACATTACGCATACATTGCAGCTTCGTTAAGGGTCTTTTTACATCCTGTTTAATAATAACATTTTATCTAGTTACACTATTTTCAACAATATTCATATTTTGTATGTGACCTGAAAAATCAAGAATTTAAATACTAGCTAGTAAATGAAAATTAATATAATAATTTATGTTTAGAATACAAACTAATCTCTTGCGACTTGGCATTCGATTAGGTACTCTATTGTAACAAAAAGTGCAAATCGTAAAAATAATAATAGTAAGTAAACAATTAAGGCGCTGACAACCATGAAACAGCGCTCCCTATTGCTCGTATGCGGATAGACATCCGCATACGAGCAATAGGGATGCAAATAGTGCGGGATCCACTGGATTCAAGTTAAAAACGCTATTTATCTATAAATTAGATATTTTATAAAAAAATAAATCAATAGCGTTTTTCTAATAATTACGAATAAGTAAGTACTTATACTTTTTTCATTGACGTAGGTACTTTAGTAAATGAAAAATATAATCAAGTAAATAATATTGTTTAGAGGTGACTTTGGATTTTTTTTCTATCGAGTAAATTTTATAATTCTGCATTTTGGAAACAATAACATTGTTGCAAATATAGGTCTTCTATAACATATATTTTTCGTAGCGTTGTACGTTGTATACTTTTTATAGAAAACATGCTTAAAGAAGCTCATTTCAGAGTACTCAGAGCCTTAAGAAAATTGTCTCTTTAAAATTAGAAGTACTGTTACAAGTCGACATACAAAATACTTTTCCTTTAAGAGTGCGTCGACCAAAAAAAGCCAAAAGTGTAGTCACGGTTAAGTTGATATAATGATGAGAAAACTATCGTATTATATTTTTTTTATAAAATACAGTGAAAAAATTAAACGCCTACCCGACCCAGACAGGAATCGAACCTGGGTCTTCCGCAATCCAGGCGGCTGCACTGACCGCTACTATGCTACCGGGAAGGCTGACGTAAGCGCTGAATTTTGTCACTGCTTTTTTTTAAATTTTTTTTTGCTCTAATGGCTGCACAGTGCGCCATCTATCTAACGATTATTGCAACCGATGATGGCTATGCAGATTCATCTTTGCAGATGAAATACCACAAATTTGATAACAACGCTATAGTAAATTTTTACTTTTTATTTTTAAGTGCTAATTGCTGCACTGCAGCTAAATTAAATATTTATAATTTTTTTTATAAAATACAGTGAAAAAAAAATGAGGATCAATTCAACAAATGAATATATCAATTTTGTATACCACATCAAATACAATATAAATATCTGAGTAAATTTCTTTTTAAATTACTCAAATCCATCAGGAAATGAACTTGCGATGACGTCACGTGTCACGATCGCCCGCCGCGCCGGGGCACCGCACTCATCGTTCGGTTGTTTGCCCTTATCGTGCATGGAGTGCTTTGTTATTATTTATATGGTATTTACTTAGTAGACTTATAGTCGTTGTTTCTGATGATGTAGTCGAAAGGTGGTCATAGGAACAGGTTATAGAATTTTTTTTTTAACTCGTAAGAAATTCACATTTCACTTATTGAGCTAACTAGGAACTCTGCAATGAAACAAGATAACCCCGCCGTGTTTCTGCTTATTTTATTTGTCTTGATAAAAACTAACCTTGTGTGGTGTCCAAGATCTGATGATGAAACTAAAAGGACATGTTAAAAAGTTAAAAGTGAAAAAGTTTTTAAAACAAGCTTTTATCCGCTTCTGTGGTCTAGTGGCCAAGCCACAGGTCTTACACCCAGAGGTTCGGGTTCGATTCCCAGCGGGAGGTACATCTTTGTGTACCTACTCGGTTTGGTTGATGGTAGGGCTTGTTAAGTCCGCCTGGCCTTTAGTTTTTTAAATAAGTTCTAAGATGCTGTATTTTTTCGCAGACACATTAATAAGTACTTACCTACTTACCTAAAGTAAAAAGAATAGTTTTTTTGTTTTATATTTTGATATGTTTCATGTTTTGTGTTTGTGTTTTAAATGTTTTTTTTTATTTATTGGTTTATCAATTTGTCATATAAGCGTGTTAGCTGAATATTTTGTAAGTAAATAAAAATAGTCCTATCCAGTTCTGTGCAAAATTTCATCTAATCTGTTCAGCCGGTTCTGCGTGATTGAGTAACAAACAAATAATAAACATTTAACCGCCTCTGTGGTCTAGTGGCTAAGCCTCCGGACTTAGACCCAATGTCCCGGGTTCGATTCCCAGCGGCGCGTTCTTGATTTGTTTGGTGGTTGGGCTTGTTAAGTCTGCCTGGCTAGCTACCACCATCTTATCTAATACCGGCGCCATAACAAAAATGTTAAAAGCATTGTTGTATTCCGGCAGTTTAGAAATCCTTTTGGGTCTTTTGGAACACAAAAAAACAATTTGTCCGGCGTAGCAACACTTGTATTTTCGCATCGTGGCACAATACAATATTTGTAAGACGACATTATCCATTTACGTGTGTTTACTACGTACGAGTCAACGCGCTGCAAGCAACTGTGGTAGAATGCGCGGGTAGATCCCCCACTATCCATTGATGGATAATCTGGGATTGTTTGTCTCACATATAAGTCGCAATGGATATGCCATTGCGACTTACCTCAATACCGGAACTGCATACTGGTCATGTTTTTATAATAGACTAGCTGACTCGGCGGACTTCGTACCGCTTTGACAGTTTCTATGACAACAAAACAAACAAATCGTATTTCTATTTATTTATTATTAAATATAATTTTTCTAGTAATAAATATAGCCAATGTTACTTAGGGATAATGTAGCATTCTAATGGTGAAAGAATTTTTAAAATCGGTTCAGTAGTTTTTGAGTTTGTTCGTTGCAAACATACAAAAATACAGTGGCGGGCGGCAAGCGGCAACAGCTGTCGAGCGAGTGCGAGCGTGGCTGATGACGTCATCAGTGAATCGAGTAACATATTGGCACAGTTTTAATATTAATACCATAGTAGAATGAAACAAGTATGGTATCTTCATACATACGCACCGAGCGCGGCTTGTATGTGAGCGCGGGCCGAGCCAACCCGTCCGTACGCATCGTCGCACGCACACACTGACAAAGTTTATTGATGCTAATGATGCGCCAGTCGCGGCTGAGCCGTACGTAATACCGCGCGTGCCTGCGTGTTTCGTTGCTCGCACGTAGTTTATAATTTGTTAAACGTAAGTCAAGGTCAACGATGGTTACAAAAAAAAAAAACAAGAGATATTGCAGTGTTTATGGTTATGGATGTCTTAATAGCAGTTTGTCCATCCAGAATTTTCTTTCTTTACTTTACCTACCGAACAAGAACGGTGAGTGAGTACCTCCTGCCTAATTACACAATTTTGTGTCAGTTATTTACTACCGAAAGAGTTAAGTTCTGCTCCAGGTTTCGTGGATTAGAGAGGTAAATACATGTACCTACGGATTTGTAAGTTTAATTTATTAGATTACACGGTACACCCTACCGCGAAAACAAGGGACTAATTAGGAACAGTCAGACGAAACACTGGACTATGTACCGCTCTTATCTTGTGGGCATAAGTACTAATATCGAACTGCAAGTGTTTACCGTGATGTGCTGTTGACCGTACCTACTTACCTATTGTAAGTTGTTGTGTTGTACAGTTGACAAACTTCGTTTAGATAGATCGGGGGTTCTCTGGAATCTATGAATTCACATTTCTAAAATTCTAAGTATGTTCTTATTTTATATGTAGATACCTACCTCATTCTAATTAAAAGCGACAGCCCTACAAGTTTAGGTGATTATCGCTTGCTCGGGGGCCGAGTCGCCTTACTTGTTTCATTCTACTATGGTAATACTGTGATATTGGTGTGCGTTTTTGAGAATGCAGCACGAAAATCGCTCTAACTTCGTCATTTTTGGTCCAATTTCAATAATTCTTTCACTGAAATTATTGGTTTTGATGTGACTGTAATTCTACATATTTAACTAAAACTCTGGTTGATCCTCATTAGCACTTAAAAATAAAAAGTAAAAATTTACTGTCGTATTACATAAACAAAATATATCAAAGGGAACGTGTTTACAATTAGTCCGACCTATAAATAAATTCATAACACTACAGTTTTTAAAGTTGGGCAAAAATCATAAAAACTTTATGATTTTAATCATAAATTATTTTACCTCTAATTATGTCTAAACAATCACCAATGTCTTTACTACAAATCGTCCGTCTCACATTTTCGATTTGTCGAGCGGTTTTTTAAATTATTTTTCAAATTACTTATCACGTTAAATTCGCCATACAAAATTAGCATGGCCGCGCGGCATCAAATAAATATGGATATTTCAAATAAAATATGTGATAGGGATAGCGATTCATTCCGAAAAAGATCGATTTTTAATCGATTTGAATCGTAACCTGATAAATCAATTCACAAAAAAATCCAGGTCTAAAAAATCGATTTCTAAAAAATCTATTATTTCAAGTTTTTATTTACAATGTAAATATTAATCCATTTATGAAAAATAAAAAATATACTATAATAAATATTGATCGGAATAGGTAGAGCCATTTTTTGTATTTGCGATACGTTGTATTAATATGGACATTCCCGAAATATTGTCGATAAACAATTTGAATGCTGTAGGAAGAGACAAAACAGGTGCGTTCTTAGAAGAGCTAGAGCTAGAGCTAGAGCGGCGGAGCCCGCTATTGTATTCTTTTGATTACAAAAGCCGTGTTGCGCGGCAAAATCGTGCGGCAACATCGCGCTTGTGCGCAATGGAAACTGGCAACGCGTCGCTAACGTAAGTTTGATAACGTCGTGGCGCCCACTGTCAATACGTAAGACAAGCCTTCTTTTATCATGTTTAAAAAAAAAACAAGTTAGAATTTTGCGGAATGTCCATATTAACATCAACGTTTACGGTCAATGAACCAAAATAGCTCTACCTATTCCGATCACTCATAATAAACGATGTCTGGGATCTCTTATAGTAAATTCAGGGATTTTTCATATCAAAGTATCGGATCAGGGGGCCGACCGCCTAACTCGATTGCTTTGAAGGCAAGCGAGGAGGAGGCGTCATCTAGTAATTTCGAAAGCAATATGAAAGCAATATCAAAAGCTATAGGCTATAGCTTTCGATGTTCAATTCAATTCAATTCAATCATTTATTGCTTTCCATAAGTATACATGAGTTGTATACATGTTGCTTTCATATTGCTTTGCATTGCATTGTTAGGCGGTCGAGGGACAGGTATAAAAAATACACTTATGTATTTTCTAAATTTATTTGTTACATTAAAAATAAAAAATAAAAAAATAATAGCATCAAAGGTGAATCGATATTCATTAGGTTACGAATCGAATCGATTTAAAAATAGATATTTTTCGGAAAGAATCGCCATATCTAGCTCAGCGCCCTTACGGCACTCTTACGCCGATTAAGCGACAAAAACTATATTGCTATATTACTTGATTAAAATAATATTGGAGTAAAATCGGCAGTTGATTTTTAAAAAGATAACGGGAGCTTTACTATTTTGTATGTAAACAAAATAAAGAATTTGAGGTAGATGAATGGACATAAAGTGATAGTAAAATATGAATACTTCATCAATTAAGAATTCCACATAGTTATTTCAATGCTCTTTAGTGATTATTCGTATGTAAACTAATTTAAATGGCTTTCTAAACATGTATGGTTAGATTTAACAATAGCAACTAACAGAATAAACACAAATCAATAGCATCAAAGTAAAAAATAAGAAGCGCTTTACTTACCCTCAATTACCTATTATTTCGTAACAAACACTACCTACATAAAAAAAAGTATTTATTTCGCTAATCACAGTGTGTATATTACGACAGTCAGGCTATCAAAGCATACATAAACAAATTAATGACACAATATCAATCAACAAACAAATACAAAATATAAAAAAACAAATACAAAACATTCTTCGATTAATCGATCTCAGATCGCCATCCCTAAATATGACACCTGTCACTTACGGACGGCGCACCCGTTTCCCACTAGGTACGTCCGATCCGAACCCGTGAAAATCGGATGTGAAAAGAAATCGGATGGCGGAAGTCGGATTTAGTACGTAAAACTACCATAGAAATAGTTCTACGACTACTCCGGACCGTATTTTCACGGGTTCGGATCGGACGTAATGCGAAACCGCTCTTAATGTATAGTGTCGTGCTCGGCCAGACTGCAGGCAGGGGCGCGGGCCGCGGGCGACTCGTATCGTTAGTTGACACAAGCGCCGCATCTGCGCGGTGGCAATGGCAAGCGTAAGCGGTGCGCTGGAATCCCAAAATATGTCAGAGCTAATAAATTTTGTTATAATTTCATCTTTCTTTTGTTTTATTATCGTATTATCGTCGTTGAGAAACACTGGGTACAAGACAGCCCGTGCGATCCATCGTTTCACTGCGGGTAGACGCCCGCCGCGCTGCCACTCTGGCCAAGCACTAATAGAAAGGCTCCGGACACATTCGTACAATTTCCACATTCCGAATTCGTACAAACACATTCGTACAATTTCCACATTCGTACATTTTTTTATAAACTGTTTTGAGTCTGCATTGTAGTTAATCGAGAATAAATTACCCTTGGTACGAAATAATTTCTACACCAGTAAAATAGTACTCCAGTTTTGCTTAAAGTGTTCAATCACTTTAAATCAAAAACAAATATATAAAACAACACAAAATATCTCTCCTTAGAAAAAAATTTGTCGCATTCCAGTAAACGTTGTAATTCATCCGAACTATTTCCTACGCTGTGTGCGTTTTAATATTATCTACATGTGTAATAAAAGGTAAACCTTTTAATTTGTTCAGGCATTCAAAAACTGTGATTTTATTGTTCAATAATTCATCCAAAATAGCAGCAATTTTTTTGTTTATAACACAGAGGGCTTTCTCTTTTTCATTTCTATATTATGTATTGCTCGTGAAATTTTAAAATCGTTCCGTTGTGCCTCTTCTTTTAAGAACGACACTACGTAAGGAAACGAATCCTTCAAAGAGCCAATTTCTCGGTTAAGTTTTTCATGCCAGCCCTCTAGATTATTTGTTGTACGGTATTGTTCGCCGTAAAAGCTTAACATTACAACCATTTTAGGGGATATCCACTGAGTCTCAAAATATTCTATGAACAATCTTATTTTCTCGTGTTTCTTTCGTGGATTCCTTAATTGTTAACCATGCCTCAGGTATACAATAACTGGGTAAAAGGGCTAGTGCAATTGTCAAATACATAAACTTTAATTCCGCAAGATTTTCCATTTTTAGAAACTTTGCCTCCCGTACAATGACCTGTGAATAATGGAAATAACAACCTTTACAGTCGGCTTCTGGAAAAACTTTTCTAATAGAATTCATCATAGCAATTTCATAATCAATTCGAATAACTTTGGGTTGCCAAGTAGGTATTTTGTTTAATAATAAATTTAGCATTCTTGTGTAAGTTACTTCGGTTTTATTTGGAAGAAATATATAAATTAATGGAAATACATTTGGGCAATTTTCTGTACTATTGATATCTTCATGTATTGAATAGATCTGGTAGAAGGGATCAGGACAGGGTTGGAAAGTTCCATCCCCAAAAAATTCACCGACAGATGAAAGTGATTTCATTGTTTCAATTGTCATGAAGACAAGGATTTTATCATTGCTGCCATCATTAATTATTAAAAAATCATTTGCCAAATAATCAGGAACCTCCACCTTATTTAGATTTGTATACTTAAGTTTCTGGACATTGAATCCTTTTTTTCTACATAGATACAGTCCACATTTTAAAGATTTAAAAAAAATTAATGCCTTGGTCCATTTTAAGTCTAAAACTTTCATCGTATATTTTCTTCATTGGTGTACATTCCGTTCTGGCTCTTTTTCTACATTTATCTATTGCTTTTTGTACTTCAATATCTATACTCACTTTACATGTGTGCTTTGTTTTACTTTCTCGCAGAACCTTTTCGTTTTATCATCTAAGGTAACAGAAGCGCTACACACATTACGATGTACACACCTCCAAATAGTGGTACCGCTTTTATTTGTGCATCCAAAATAATACCGGTAATCATTTTTAACAGGACTGGTTTCCTCTTTTCACTATCAATAAAACATAATTCAGTAAAATTACTACTATCACTTCCTAGATCTTTATTTGCAGTACTTACACCACACGCTTCACAAAACTTCGTCACTGTGTTTAAATCCATGTTGTGCGGACGTCAAGTGAAGTAATAAATACACTTAATATGGTTATTATAACAATGATTAATCTCAAGAGCCCACTTCAAAAACTTGGATGAAAATAACTCCCTTCTCAACATGACATGCAAATGACAAAAAACAGATTTATTTCGTAAATAAATTATTTAGCGTTTACTCTTAATTCAAATTTTATGTAAAAAGATCGGTTGTCATGAAATCAGGGTACTTACTATCAATTAAAAACTCTTTTCGTAAAGTCTGAAACTAAAATTGTACAATGTAAAGTGTAAAGTTATAAAGTTGAATGTAGAGTCCCTTTGTAGAGATTGTGACGATTGTGATGTCACGTCATCACCAGTCCTCTGCTGGACAACGAGCCTCTCCCATTGTTCGGGAGGGATAGCCATAATCTCACGCTTGGCAGGCGAAATGTAGATTGCAGTATTTATAAAATTTTACAGAAGGCGCTGCTGTTCGAACTGTACAAATGTGGAATTGTACGAATGTGGAATTGTACGAATGTGGAATTGTACGAATGTGGAAATTGTACGAATGTGTCCGGAGCGAATAGAAATAAGAATATATATTTTTTTTTGTTTTTTTTTTATTGTCGTCACTATTCTGGATGCATTTGGATTAATTGTCTTGTGGCACTTGCCTTTTGTTTCTTACGATTCATTCTATATTTTTTTATCAACACATTCACCACGATTGTAACGAGCTCTCATGCCAAAATAATTATGTTTCTCTAGTGTATTATGCATGTATTTATACATATAAACCTTCCTCTTGAATCACTCATCTATTAAAGAAAACTGCATCAAAATCCGTTGCGTAGTTTTAAAGATCTAAGCATACATACAGACAGACAGCGGAAAGCGACTTTGTTTTATACTATAATATAATTAATCATTTATTTCAGACCATTGGATCCATGGGTTAGTAACAATTGAAACTTAAAAACTTAAATTACGTAGTTGCGCCAGCGTTGCCGTTTGTACGGCAATTGCCGTTTCGTACGGCACTCAGGCTCTTTTAAGACGAATTGTATGGTATATGGCAGAGTGGTCATTGCCGTACGCTAAAATACGGCAATCAGGCAATCATAGCTTAGGGACATTCGCAAATGCCGATACAGAAGGAATCTTCAGCGCTGTGAACTTAATTAAACAAAACAAAGATACCGCCTAAAATGTTCAAATAATTTTTGTTGCAAACAAATTACAAAAACACAAATGTTGAAAAAAGAAGGGTGCAGGTTCAAATCCTGCTCGTGGATTTTTTACAAAATTTGTGTTTTTGTTAAGAAACCACCTCTTAACATCTACTATAAATGCAAAATTATTAGCCAAACAGCATTTCCAGAAAACATTCGAATTGTACGAGGTTCAACCCATCTCCCGAAATGATAGCGAAAATTTTAAAAAAACCGTCTGATTTTGAAAATAATGACACTGAAGATGACTTATTAAGTGATTTAATGGGAGGAGAGGAGTGATCTGTGGTGCCTTTTTCTATCAAATCTATAGGTTCAGTGGCATCTTTTTCGTAAACAGAAGGTTTTTTATTTGTTTGACTTGTGTTTCATGTCTATATTTTTCCTTTTCATGTAAATAAAAAAATGTACGGCACTTTTTGTTTCAATACGGTAATTTCATATCTTGCATACGGTAACCCTTCAAATGAACAGCGGTAACACTGTTGCGCATTTATTATCCATTGTCAGTCTTGTTTAGAATTATTTTAATTTCGATATTAGAGTATAGTTTACTTAGACCTGTGTTAAGCATCCCACAAATATTCATGTAATATTATTTTTTTACGAAAATTGGAAATTTACATAATAATTTATAAATATATTTGTATAAAACGCTCATTATTGCCAAATTTTCATATTCTCTATTAAAATGTCTACTTTTATTATAAAAATGTCCTAAACGCTCAATGATGTACACATTTGACTAGCGCCACTCAGCTTTTGATCTGAACTGTAGAATTGATGAAAACTTTACATGCGTAAGCGAATCTCACTCAAGGAGCTTGCCGTTTTTACACTTACTTGCGCCATAACTAATAAGTTAATTAATAAGTAAGAATGATACATTTTAATATCATAGCCACTTGCAAAGTAATACCTACATTTCGTACAAAATTACAATCAAACCCTAGATATCCCAAACAGTGGGATATTTTTAAATTTTATAATTTTTATTTTATTGTAGTAAAGGTTTCATAAATTGATACAGTACCTATACAGTGTTTTTTCTAACTGGGACATGACAGTATGAATAAGTCCGAAACTATGAGACATACAGATAAAATTGTATTCACCAAAAAAGACGATGATTCCTAAGACGGTTTCTGTATCTCTTATGGTTTCGGACCTCCCTTATACTGTCCCAGTTAAAAAAAATACTGTAGACCATGCCCTTAGACTAATGTTAAAAAAGTTTGGATAGATATTTGTGAGTGTAAAGAAAAAGTTTGTATAGATATTTTATCAGCTTATTTAATAAAATAATGCAGCTCCATTTGTATACTCATTGTGATTCCAATATTTAATTTAGAGCTCAGAATGTTCCTATGATAACACCAATAAGTCTGTGGATAACACATTCTGTGCTTATAGAGGTTGTTTGGAAAGGCGTATAACATTCCGAGGGAATGAAGCAACCCATCATAAGCAACGTTTACAGTGACACCAATATAAAAATCATGGAAAATGATTTTTAATAAATTAAAAACTAACCCGTCATCTGTGAAGCTGATGGGTCGTTTCATGGCTTTTGGGTTTTACTGGAGGTATGAAGCATTATTTTGTCATTGTCGGTTCTGAAAACATTGATCTATACTTAAATAAAATTATTTTACGCTAACTATTTTAAACTTTGTTGTTCTTTAATGATCTAATTATGTTTATACTGTCGTCGCCTGTGTCCTTTTATAACTTTATTATATGGCAATTCAAAAACAACTGTATTTATTGTTATTTTAAACTATCGTATTATTATGAACTTTTTAAGAAATTTTTATTTTTTTTATATTGACTCGTCATAGTGACCACATCCTGCCTGATGGTAAGCAGCCGATGCAGTCCAAAATAATGAGAGCGCTCTTCACTGTGGAACAAGCACGGTAACAAGCGCACCCATTCATGACGGCCTGCATGAATGCCGTTTCACGCCCTGCTTAAAATACCCGGGATTATAGGAGCTGGGAAACACATGCGCCGGCAAAGAATTCCAAAGCCGAATGGTCTTACAGAGGAACGACTTGCCAAATTTTTTGGTACGAGTACTGATTGTCTATACAGTATGATGGTGGTTCCTAAGACTGGCACGTGTAGTCCGGGAGAGGAAAGGAGAAGGCGGGATTAGATCGAAAAGTTCTTCAGAACACTCACCGTAGTAATTCCGGTAGAAGACACTGAGAGCAGCAATGTCTCTTCGCAGCTGGAGGTCCTTTAGAGAGGCTGTAACCTCAGCATCTCCAATAATGCGTACCGCTCGCCTTTGCTGTCTGTCAAGTGCATCGAGGAGGTATTTAGCGGAGCCGTCACATAGATGTGAACAATACTCCATACTCGATCGCACCTGAGTCTTGTACAGCAAACAGCGCTGCTCGGGAGTGAAAAACCGCCTCACCTTATTGAGAATACCTAACTTACGGAAGGCAGTTAAAATAACACTCTCCGATGTAGCATTTTGGATTCAGTTCCTGGCCGATGTCCATGCCAAGAATGCTGAGGTCCATCGAAATGGATAACGGAAAGTTTTGAAGGGAGGGAGGAGTAAGGAAGGGAGTTAGCTTGGACGAAAATGCACAAACCTGAGTTTTGCTGGCATTAAACTCGACCAGGTTTTCAGATCCCCACTTAAAGACACGATCGAGAGCCAGGTTCAGTTTGGCAACCAGTTCTTGTCTTTTCACCACGATTGCTTTGCCGTAGGATATCCCAAGTACCGCTCATGCACCGTACTGTCATCCGCATAACAATGAATATTGCCCAAGGACAGCATGTCATTAATATGCAGAAGAAATAGAGTAGGTGAGAGCACAGAACCCTGCGGCACTCCGGCATTGACTTTGTAGAGCGCGGAGGAACTACCCTCACAAAGGACACGAATCCTCCGCTCTTCTAGAAAGTCTGCAACCCAGGCGCACAAACGGGGCGGCACACCGAAGAACGGCAACTTGGAAAGAAGGGAACGATGCCACACTCTATCGAAAGCTTTGGCTATATCAAGGCTAACTGCAAGAGATTCGCCATGCTTGTCCATCGCTTCACCCCATGCGTAAGTTTTGTACGCTAGAAGGTCACCCGCTGATCGCTTGGGTCTGAACCCGTACTAGCGATCATGGAGCAGCGAGTGATCCTCTAGGTAGTGAATGAGCTGAGAATTAATTATCCGCTCAAACACCTTGCACAGCACAGAAGTTACAGCGATGGGTCGATAGTTGGCTGGATCCGAGCGATCCCCTTTTTTGGGGATGGGTTTTATGTTCGCTTCCTTCCAATACACCGGCACAATACCGGCATCGTAAGACTCCCTAAACAATCGTGCCAACACTGGAGACAACTCAACCGCGCATCTGAGCAGCACAATTGCCGGAATACCATCCGGCCCGCTAGCCTTCCGCACGTCGAGCGACCGCAGCACGGCACGTACATGCCTGATACGAGTATCTGGCATGGTGGCCCCACAATGTGCTATAATAGGTGGAGCGGCGCCACAATCGTCGATGCGCGAATTAGCCGCGAAAAGTTCTGCCAACAAGTTTGCCTTCTCTAGCGGCTGGTAAGCTAACGAGCCATCTGGATGTTTCAACGGGGGCAGCGAGGGAGAGCAGAAGTTGACCTGCACGGCCTTAGCGAGCCGCCAATAGCTACGGCTACCCGTAGGGTGCGAGATCAACTCCTGCCCTACCCTCGCCACTCTCTGTCCATCGTTAGACTTAGAGGCCTTGTTGTAAACCACCTTCAGGGAGCCGGCATTAGGGTAATTTACTGCGCAAGCCCTCGTCCAAGCACGATATGCCGCTTGCTTGCATTCAGCAGCTTTGGCACATTCGCGATTGAACCAAGGCTGCTGTCTACCAGCGCTGGCAAGATCCGTGAACGAAATATAATATTCTATACCCAACAAGATCTCATCAGCGATGGCGGAAGCGCACTCCGACGGGTCCTTTCCAAGAAAGCAGCTCTGGCCCCATGAGACTGATGCAAAGTAATCACGCAATCCGTCCCAATCTGCCGACGAGTAGTGCCACAGACGTCGTTTGGTCGCCATTGTTTTCGGTGGACCAACGTAATGCGGTGCTGTGGCAATGACCAATCAGTGGTCTGATGAGCCTAGAGGTGCAAGCACCGACACTATATCCTGCAGGGCAACTCGTCAACATTAAGTCCAACAAAAAGGGCGCGTGACCTACGATATCGGGTATCCTAGTGGGCTGGTCTACCTGTTGTTTTAGGTCTTGTGTCAGAGCGAAGGCATGAGCGACTCTACCAGCGTGATCAGTGTTGGAGGAGCCCAACCATGTTTCAAGGTGGGCGTTGAAGTCCCCCAAAACCACCACCTCGTCGTTTGGGAATCGCTCTTGCGCGACATCAGTCACTCGGCCAAGGTGGTCAAAAAGGCTGCTTGTGTAAGCATCTCCCGTGTGGGACCGATATAGGCACGCATAGACACGGCAACGGGAGCGGAATTCAATGTGCACCCAAAGGATGGTAAAGGAGGGGTCTTCCAAGCAGTGCAGACGACGACAACAAATGTCAGCCCTCACGTACACACACTCCGGCTTTCGCGAGGAATTGCTCTTCAAGCTGATAGCCGGGGTACCTTAAGTAGGACGTGTCAGCAGGGCGACGAATTTGAATCTCCGTCAAAAAAAGCAATGCAGGCCGCGCCATCATGAGGTGTTGGTGGACGGCGTTGAGGTTAGAATGGAGCCCACGGATGTTAGTGAAATAATGAATGAATGAATGTAAGGCTAACAAGCTCACATATTATAGTAATCAGCCGGTATAATCTCACTGCTAGGCAAGTTTCCTTTATTGAAGAGAAGTCTTAATAACATTAAGACATTTTTAAGTCAGTTGTGCTAGGCGCTTAATAGGTCATATACATTAAAAAGACTAGTGTAGGTTAGCTTGATCCTTTCACAAGGCCATGGATGTCTTGAAATTTGAAACAAATACCCAGAAACTGCATAAACAATACGTAAAAGTTTAGATACCTAAAAACTTATTTCTTCAGAAACTTTGTACAAATATAGCACAAATGAAACAACGATCCGACATCAAAATGTTTGAATATGAAAATATTAAGACTTATTATTTTTTATCCAAACGCCTATGATTTTACGAAAGTAAACATTGCTCTAAGTAAATCACCAGCCTACTCTGTACAGATATTAGTGTGCGTGCGTATTCGTAGTCGTGCGCCGTTGTCACACCATTGCCACGCGCCGCTTGCTCGCTATCATAAAGAAACATGAAACACGCAGTTTTGCGTCCGCGCTTCACCCCCTTAAGTTATAACTCATGTCGTGAGTATTGGCTAAATCACCACACTTTCAAACGTTTGGGACCATAATGTCGCAAAAGTTCCCAAAAGGACCACATCTCACAATGACCATTCCCAGATCGTCTACTTCCCGTAATGACTACTTTCTCAGATTGACCACTTCCCAATATGTCCATTTCCCATGATGACCACTTAATAAAAGATATTAAATTTTAAGATTTGCATATAGCAAAATAGAACATCCTCGTTTTCTGATTATTAGCCGCTTACATTTCATTGTCCACTTCTGTTGCTTTAAGCTCACAGTAAATGAAACAACATAACTTCCTACATTCGAAATATATATTTTATTCAATATAATTTTCATTTTTTATCGCATCACTAACTAAAAATAATCACTTGTTTCATAGAAAAAATATTAAATATATTATAAGTGGCCTGTTAACTTGTGTTATCTTGAACATATCCTAATCAATTTTCCTGCTTTCTGTTTGCTGAAAAGGCTAGGAGGAATCCTAGCCCTTCCAGCTTGTTAAACAAGTATTATACCACTTTAAAATTTTAGCTTTTTATAAGTAGCCTGAAAAGTGGACGTTTTGGGAAATGGACATATTGGGAAGTGGACTATCTGGGAAGAGGTCGTTTTGGGAATAGTCATTACGGGAAGTGGACGATCTGGGAATGGTCATTATGGGATGTGGTCCTTTTAAGAAGTGGACATTATGGTCCTAAAGGCTTTCAAAATGTGGGTTGGTGGTTGAAGAGAAATTCGAAACTTACTTTGCCCGACCTGGATATTGAACGGAGGACCTCCGAATTGCGGGCATTTTTCGCACTGCCGGGTCACCGGAGGGGTGACCAAATAAAATATCTAGCTGCTTACGGACGGCACGGTGAGCGTCGATCCTTGTGGCCGTCGGTCGTCGGCAATGTTAGCGCCGGCGGTCTGCTTCGAGTGCGCTTAGATACGCCTCAACTAATTTCTTGCAGAATTTTCTGGTTACTTTGTAAGATTTCAACACAGTAGCTAGAAAGCAGTCTACTACCGCGTACCATCAGACCATATCAGTGCGGTGCCGCTGAATGTAGCGTGCAGCCCACGAGTACCTACACCTCACTCCGCGGGCTGGGTCTTCCCAACCTAAGCGTTTCGTCAGTCTCTGCAGCGGGAGCGTGACAGCACTTCCAATTGGCGGCCAGGAGGCTGGCGTGCGTGACGACGCGCGCCCTACACACGGAATAAGGAAATCGAACAGTTCCCAAAAAAAAATGACTTACGCAATTTGTTCAAACTTTTTTTATTTGAGCTTAATCTATCTTTTCACATTTGATCTTCCATGCACCTGTCGTGTATTTCAACCAAATGAGGCCAAGGTCGCAGCCCATCTGGATCCAGGACAGAACGGGTGTTACTTTCGAGCCCTCTATTTCGGTCCATCTAACAGGAATTTCTTGTATTGGAATGTTAAGCTTTTGAGCTATATACAAAAGTTCGACGTCAAACGCCCTGGAAAGAAATAAAACTAGAATTAAGTAGTAATGCTACAAAATTAATATAATTATTAAAGATATAAAAAGGCGTTACCATCGATTCACATGTAGACTTCTGAAACAAGTTTGGGCAGATTTTCTGGTAAACAATTTGAATCCGCATTGTGTGTCTTTGATGCCTTTTACGGTAAAAAACCACACTAAGAAGTGAAATCCAAACATTAATATGTTCCTGTAAACAAGATATGAATGGATTGAAGTTATTAATATGTTCCTGTGAACAAGATATAAATGTTTTCTAAAGTTAACGCGAACACTACACATTGAATGAAACAACTTTCGCCCGTCGTCGCCGATATCTTTATGGGAGACTTCGAGGAGAAGGCCCCGAGCCCACAGCTCCGGTAACCCCTAAGTTTCTACAAGCGATACGTAGATGATACTTTCACTATCCTACAAATTGATTTATAAAGTATCTGCCTTTTTAGATCATCTGAACTCCATACAACCAAAAAATACAATTCACAAGGCAGATAGTATTAGCTTTCTTGGATACTTTAATCATCAGGAATCCGGACCATAGTTTGAGTCACACTGTGTATCGTAAAGTAACCCATACAGATAGGTACCTCAATGGTGATTCTCACCACCATGCTAGACAGTTGGCTACTGTAGGGAAATCTTTGTTTCACGATAGAGCACGCGGCATCTGTGACACCCAACACCTGGCTGCTGAGCTTCAGCATGTCAAGCACGTACTACAGGATAATAAGCTGAAAGTACCAAGGCTTCGTCACAGAAAACGCAATAAACCAACCACAGCAGAGCGCCAACCTGCTGTACTTCAAGGTGTCACTGACAAGATTGGACATATCTTAAAGCGAGCTTCAATCTACACTTACTTCAAGCCGCCGAAGAAGATCAACCAATTTGTACGACCTGTCAAGTGCAACATACATACCCCTTCAAGATGCAGGCGTGTACAAACTGGACTGCGACTGTGGGCTCACTTACATCGGGCAAACAAAGAGAAGTGTAGGAACCCGCGTTAAAGAACATATAGTCGACGTCAAGCATAGGCGCGAAAATAAGTCTGCAGTATGCAAACATGCCCTAGAGGGGCCCAACCATTACATCAGATTTGATAAACCACAAATACTTGCTAGAGAACAACGATTCATCCCTAGGATGATACGCGAGGCTATTGAAATTAAAAAAACCATCCTAATTTTAATAGAGAAGATGGTTGGAATCTACCACCAGCCTAGGATCCCATCATACAAAATATTAAAACCCAGCATCAACACCATACTGCCAGATCAAGATACTGTAAGCTCTTTCTGCGTAAAACGGAACGCACCTGATTAAATTTAAATGAGGGTATACAAGCTACAAACTAATTATGAGACGACAAACACCTCAGTCTCCCTGTGACCACGGACCCTGCAAAGGGTTCGAAACGTCGGAATAAACATTAAAAAGTAATGTGTAAAATAAACGCGAGTAGATCCGTAAAAGTTGTTTCATTCAATATATAAATGGATTGAAATTATTAATATGTTCCTGTGAACAAGATATAAATGGATTGAAGTTATTTGTGATGTGCACTAAGGTTTAACTTACTTTAGTGGCCACATAACATATTATATTATTTAGGTGTTCATGCCTAGGCTTGAATCACATTCGAGATTAGGCTGTAGAAACTCAGCCATATGTAGTTCTATCTCTTTCCCTCATCGTATGAATTAGTGCCATCCCTGTCACGAACTGCCAGCTGTCATCGCCCGGCCAGAGACGCGCACGGCTGTTCTTTCTCCAGTACGCTTTTGAAACTCAGCGAATCAACATTGTGCAATAAATTACATTGAAGTAACGACCTAATTCCGCTCGGCGCCCTGTGCCCAGCGACGAGATGCAGTTGTCTTAAATAGACACCGTCGTAATAGGTCGTCTCATGAGGCGACATGTCGTTTTACACGCAGACACGACGTCCGTCATGACGACACAAAGCCTTATAAGGCGGCACTTTGCACTATAAAACGACAAACAGTCTTAATAGACTACGCTACTCTTTAGTAGAAGTTACGTCGCCTTACAGGTCGACAAATCAGGTCGTCTACCTAGGCGTCGTACCTACCTATCGTCTACTTATTATGTAGATTTGTCTCTCACAAACCTAAATCTAATGTTGATGATTGTTACAGACCATTGCGTCTACCGCTACGTCAACTATAGGCGATTTCGCCAGTGTTGTACCGGATGACGATGATGAGAAAGATACTTTCTTTGCAATCGTTTCCTCCATTCGTAACGTAAAGTCATTGACTATTCCTATACGGATTTATTTTGGACTCAAATAGCCCCTAATACGGAAAGCAAGTTAAGGTTTGGCTTACCTACTGTAGACATTGCACGGGCCTTCAACCGTAACGCTACAGAGCTACCTGAGCGTGCTTACCGGCATATAAGAAAGGTAATATTAACATGGCCTTTGGGAAGGGCAATACTTTATGCACCACACAACGTGGTAGAAAGAGTTCACGCCCCTTCATATCGAGAGTTTATGGGCGTTGGTCGTGAACTCAGGGCTCAAGGCAAACTGACCAATAGAAACTGAACATCGAGGCTACTTGGTATCATAACGAATGCCAATCGCGACCAACGAGTTGTACCTCTCGCTCATCAGCCTCTGGTGGAAAAGGAGGTAGGGAGATAGTAGGGACAACACCCCCAGTGATGACCGGCTCTAAGCGCCGACAAATTGAACTGGAGGATAACGATTCCCCCCCTTCTAAGAGTAGCTCTGTGCATCAGAGAGATGAGGAAAACATCATGGCATCCGTTCTTCAACAGCAAATGGCCCTTTTTAACAAACTCGCCGCAATGCAGTTTGATCAGAATCAGAAGCTTGTAGAACTACAGAAACGAGTATCAACCTCTAAGTCTTATGATTGTGATTTAAATGCTTCTTTTGAATCAGTCCCGGATAGTACTCAAGAAGAGGATATCGTCGAAACTGGCCAATCATCGCCCGTTGTAAAGGAGAATAGTAGTGGCTGCTACGAGTTTCCAAACGAATAAATCGCCAACGCAGAAAGACGACTAAAAGCATTACAAGAAGCCAACACTTCACAATCTTATAACTTTAAACGTCACACGAAGGAAGCTGACACGAAATTTTCGAAAGCAGATCCTATTCTGGTAGATCAAGGTGTGCAGTGTCCAAGGCTAGAAACGGAGTGGTGGAATATTGTTCGTTATTCCGAAATACAAAACCAATTCCAAGCCTACCCGGTATTCTCATCTTTAAAGGTAAACAATCAATTCGCTGGAATAACTCCAAACTGGACGTCTGTAGCACTTTTAGAAAAGATCGATCTTACTTTGGAGGCTATTACTCATGGTCTCTTGCAGCAGAGGAAAATATTTGAGGAGATCTGTAACAAACTACCCCAGAAACTAAAACATAAAGTGGGACAAGAGTTCTTTGGCACGAACTCAAGATTCCGAAGGAACAGACGATCGGTCGATCTCTTACAATTCGTTTGCGGCCGAAGAGCAGAAATCCTAAAACAAAGAAGAAATACGTATGAAATAAAAAACAAAACGCTACATGACATTATTCATAGCATCCCTCCTTCTGCCTCTCATCTTTTTCAAGAACCTGACCTTTCTCAGACGGTCAAGGATCAAGGTGATAAGTTTTTTCCTTTAAAAAAATAGACCTTTAGCTCGACGGGAGTATCCCAAAAAAGCGATCATACACACAGGGATAAAAGGGGAAATTTCAAGAGGCTCATCTGGACACGTCGCCAAGCCCTTCAATAACTCCTACGCCAGCGGAAATAAAAAAAAGGTCCACCCCCAGGCGCAATAAGTAGAAAAATCCAAAGAAGATCTGACTTCAGAGCAGGCCAGTTGCGCTTTCATCTGCAAAAATGGCTAGAAATAAAAACCCCACCTACTGTTCTAAAAATTCTTACACAGTTACAGAATACCGTTTCACAAAAAGCCTACCAAAACCTCACCTTTAATAGAAATGATGAACGAAATAAAGAATATGCTAGACAGCGGCGCACTTCGCCGCAGCAACCACGACAATGATTCATGGTTAAAGAAACTTTATTTCTCATAAGAATACATAAGATTCACTTACTGAGAAAGATACATTACGTTTTATCACTATTAATTTTTAGCACAATGAACGCACGCACTGAGAAGAAAACAAAATTGACAATTTTATTTAAGGTAGGTAGTTTGCATCTATGTGCGATTGCGGCCGTACCACCAACTACAGGGTATCATAGCGCGGGCGCAGAAACATGGATGTACGAAGCAACTTAAATGTAGATGTGGCATTGACAGCGTACTAATGTAATATTATATAATTTGTTTCATTGTTTATTTTATTTTATTAGATTGTGTTTATTTCTTTAATTGTTACTATTATTATTATTTTCTTTTTAAGTATTAGTGAACTTTAATCCTAGCTTAGTAATATTTGTACAGGGTGGGCCAAGAATTCGTTAACATTTAAATGTAACTTACCGCGCAAACTATTGCCGCGCGGGGCGCGGGCGCGGGCGGGGGCACTAGCTCGCTTCTTGGAAATTTAGTCGCAATGGATCGCTTCACGGGGCCGCAACGCGCTTACTGCGTGAAACAGTTTTATTTAAACAACTTTTCGCTCATTACTGTGAGACGCTTATTTCGCGTTGAATATGGTTTACACGACTTAAGTCAGTGTCCAAGTGCTCCTTTAATAAAGAAATGGGTGAAGAAGTTCGAAGAGACGGGATCTACACTAAATGTGAAACAAACCGGCGGCCCGCGGACTTCTCGGAGCGAAGAGAACGTGCAGCAAGTTTCCGCTTCTGTTCGACGTGATCCAGATTTATCGACACGCAAACGTTCGGCTGAATTAGGATTATCCCGCACATCATTACGCCGTATTTTGAAATTAGATTTGAAATTACATCCATATAAGATCCAGGTAGTGCAAGAACTAAACCCTAATGATTTAAATTTGCGTAAGTCATATGCCGAAACAATGTTAACTCGATTCAGTAATTTTCACAACATCTTATTCTCTGACGAAGCCCATTTCCACCTAAATGGACATGTAAACAAACAGAATTGCAGGTATTGGAGCAGCGAAAATCCTAAAGCTAAACATGAGAGGCCACTTCACTCTCCCAAGGTAACTGTATGGGCTGCAATTTCAGCAAAAGGAATCATCGGACCTTACTTTTTTGAAGATTCTCGAGGCCGTTCAGTTACTGTTAATTCTGCCGAGTATGTGAAAATGTTACGGGAGTTCTTAGCACCGATGCTACTGGAATTTGCTGGCTATAATCGTAACACATGGTTTCAACAAGATGGAGCCACGTGTCACACATCGAACGCGTCCTTGCCGGTGGTCAAAGACATGTTTCCGGAAAAGCTGATATCCAGACGGGGTGACATCCCATGGCCACCCAGAAGTCCAGATCTATCACCAGCAGACTTCTTTTTATGGGGTTATTTAAAGAGTCGTGTCTACATTGATAAACCGAATACACTGCGTCAACTTAAAGAAAAAATCATCGAAGAGATGTCGGCGATCTCGCGGCCTCTTTGCAGAAGAGTATTCGAAAACTTTAGGACTCGCTTAGATGAGTGCAAAAACCGAAACGGTGGTCATTTAGACGAAATAATTTTTAAAAAATAAATTACAACTAATTAGCTTTCTCGTAAATAAACGATTTCTAAAATATGTTAAATGGTTTTTTTTATACGATTTTTTCAAATGTTAACTAATTCATGGCCCACCCTGTATATAGATATATTTGCTAACTTTTTTAATGTTTAGCTTAGTTTCAGGTCTGTACATATTTTTACTGTTATTATTATTAAATATACATATAATGTGAATATATACATTACTTACATAATAAATAATATTCAATTTTTTTTTGTTTTTTTTTTTTGTATATTATGTTATAGTTTACGTTTATGGTTTATGATAAATGATTTTAGCATTTTCTTGAAACTAGTAATTTTTTTTAAATTTTTGATATGGTTAGGTAATTTATTATATAGTTTAGCACCTTCATATTCTAAATTATTTTTACCATAGTTTGTTCTAGGTGGTTTAAGAACTAAATTATTAGCACTGCGTAATCGAATTTTTTGTATTTGTGATTTTCGTTTAAAGCTTATACCGATGTTAATATCCTTATTTAAGATTTTTCTTATAAGTATGCACGTTAAGTATACATAAGTTTGTCTTATATCCATTATCTTGGTTTCTTGGTAAATTTTATCGGTAGATGTGAGAAAGTTATAATTAAATAGTATTTTAATTAATTTATTTTGTTTTGTTTGGATAATTTTTAAATTACTTTTAGCGGCAGTTCCCCATAATTCAATTAAGTAATCTATGTGCGGTTTTACGAGTGAATTGTAGATCAAATAACGTATTTGTTTAGGAAAGCATTTTACATTATTAAATAATACACCAGAGAGCGATATTAATTTAGATTTAATTTTTTCTATGTGTGGCTTCCAAGTGAGATGACTGTCCAGTATAACGCCTAGGTATTTTTCTTTGTAAATTCTATTAATTTCTTGGTTGTTAATTTTCAGTTCAATAGGATTGTTAGTATTTTTATTTTTAGCGGAAAAAATTATATAGTTAGTTTTAGCAATATTGATGGTTAATAAGTTAGATTGAAACCAATCGTTTAAGACGTTAAGGTCACTTTGAACTTGGGGCAGAATGTTATTAACTGAACGATCAAAGTAAAATATACACGTGTCATCGGCATAAAGCGTTATATCTCCTTTGAGGTTAATGTCGGATATGTCATTAACATAAACTAAAAAAAGTAGTGGTCCCAAAATCGACCCTTGGGGAATACCACACGTTATTTGTAGGGTATCACTTTGAAGATCACCCAATTTTACCAATTGTTTGCGGTTTTGTAGATAAGAATGTAAAATTTTATATGCATTACCTTCGATACCGATGTTAAATAGCTTTTGTAGCAATATTTTATGGCTGACTGTATCGAAGGCTTTTTTTAAGTCAATAAAGACTCCTAGGGCTATATGTTTTTGATCGATCTTGTTTTTTAATTTCGTTACGAAGTCAATTGTTGCTGCAAGAGTGTTTGATTTTGGACGAAAACCGTATTGTTTTTGGTAAAAGTAATTTTTTGAATTTAAATATGTTTCAAGACGAGAGTGGAGCACCTTTTCAAAAATCTTTGAGATTACTGGAAGAACAGATATTGGTCTGTAGTTACAGGGATCCCACTTGGAGCCCGACTTATATATAGGTGTCACTTTGGCAATTTTTAGACTGTCCGGAAAGGTGCCCTGCTCAAAGCAGTTGTTGATACAATTGGTAAGTGGTTTAGCAATTATGGTTTTTATGCATTTTACTGCCTTTGTACTGATTTCGTCAACGCCACAGCTAGTGTTAGGATCAAGATTATTTATTATTTTTATGACTTCATCTGTAGTTGTCGGTACCATTTCAATCAGTTTATTTTCTTGTGATGTGTGTGTATTCTGATGTAGACTCTTATGATAATTTTGTGGGATCTCTTTTGCTAACATCGTACCAATTGTTGAAAAATAGGTGTTGAATTGCTTGCATATCTCTTTCTGATCCAGTATATTTCTTGAATCAACTACAAGTTTTTCCGGGCCAGATGCTTCCTTTGTTTTGCTGTTAGACAACTCATTTATAAGCTTCCACAGTTTTCGGGGTTTATTCATATTGTCGTTGAAACGTTTCTTGTAATGGGTAGCTTTTGTTATTTGGATAGTTTTAGCTACCTTATGTTTTTCGTGCATGAATTGTTGCTCAAGTTCCGTGTTTAATTTGTCTTGTTTGTAATTTTGCCATAATTTATTCCTTTCTTCCAAATCTTTAATTATATTCTTGTTTATCCAATCATGTCTGGGTGGATTCAAAATTTTTTTCTTGATAGTTTTACTTATAGATATTGCGTTTGTTATCTTTGCTTTAAGGTCATCATAAGTATTAACGCTTTCCAAGTCTTCGGATTCTAACTGTTGAAATAATTTACTATAATCTATAGCAGTATACATAATTTTCTGTAATGGAGGGGGCTCGTATTTTTTGATTTCAAAATATATATGTTTATGATCTGACATGGATGAGTCAACAATTGCTAAATGGAAGCTATTACTTTTTAAATTAGAGCAGACATGGTCTAAAATAGTTTTAGTTGTTGCAGTTTCACGAGTACAGTATTGTGTATCAATTTTGTTTAGTATCCTGAAGTCATTTTCTTTATATGTATTTTTATATTCTCGAGTAGCATGTGCACGTTCCAGCAAATCAAAGTTAAAATCACCAAATATAATCGCTCTTTTTATCTTTTGTAGCTGAAGTGAGTATGTTTCTAAGAAGTTGTTTAAAGGAGAACAACCACTTTGTATGGAGCTTTGGTACCCGTAATAAGTTTTTTGTACAGCTACAAAACTTTTGCCATTTTAAACCTTATTATAGTAGTATAATTATTGTCTTTATTTGAGTTTGCTAGCTAGTAGAGTTAACGAGATAACTCAATTAGTTTATTGAATTTTAAAAAATAACTAATTTAATTAAGAAATGTTATTTCCGTTATTAACAATATTCTAAACCTTTTTATTATTTATGTAAAACAACCTAAAGGCATATTACGTAAATTATAGGTATATAAAAGTACAGACACACATGCTCATTATAGAGCATGCTTAAAACTAGCTGCTCTGCAAGTGTTCACATTTGCCAGCAATAAGCATGCTAGTTTGCTATGCTAGTGACACTAAACACTATAGGGCAGGGTGACTGACGTCTGACACCGAGTGACAATGACAGATAAGCCCCGCGGTTTGAATAGACTACCATTGACAAGGGCACAACTGAAAAAAATCGATTGGTTATCGATTACATTGATTTATTGAGTTACATAAAATAATTATGTTATTTTCTCAATGTAAATGCATGAATTAAAAGTATTTACTTTTTTAAACGCGTTTTCTTTAGTTTTCTTTTGTCAATATAAACGAATTATTGTTTTATTCATTGTTTATAATTAAATCAATTTTAATCGATTTGCATTTTGCGTTCCATTTTACGTTAATTTATCAATTTACTTCTAAATACTTTTTTAGGCTTATTCTGCTAGTTTCGACTCCCATTTTTTCGTATAATATACCTTGTTTAATGCTTAATATAATATCTAAAATCTACGAATGTACAACTCATTACAATTCGGTACCATTTTGGTTGATCTCCTTTGTTCTCTCAGGTTTATTATATATGGCACCCACGTTTAATGAGTATTTGGATACGTGTACCCATAAATAATGATTGTCGTTCTCAGATAACTCCTCGATTAGGTTATGTTGAAGGTTGTTGTGCACAAAGATGGACACACCACCACCTTTAGTATTTTTCCTGAAAGTAAAGTAATGTGTGTAGCATGGTATTTGGAGCTTCTTTGCTTCTTCTTCACTCTTAATCCATGTTTCTGTTAAGACAACAATATGTACGGTTTCTTGAAATGACTTTAGTATACATTTGAGTTCGTCCAGTTTGCCGGGTTTCACAATACTGCGCGCATTCGCATAAAAACATTTAAGACTCTTCTTTGTTTGAGTTATATCAGTGTATTTGTTAGCCAACTGGTACGTTAAAACTTCATTTAACGAAATTTTGCTTGAGTTAGAACCTTCTGGGTATCTGTTGCCATAGATACGGACTTTTTTTCAGTCAATTTTATTATTTTTGGGGTCCCTTTAATGTACTTTATTTGTAGTTCTTCTCCCTGTGATTTGCGAGTTTCAAGCTCTTGCTTTAAGTCCTGGAAGTATTTTCGTTGCCGTACGGTTTGATCTGAATAAATTTTGACATTGTTAGGCTTAGTTTTATTGCGTAGTAATTTTTTTGCAATTTCTTCAGATGTGTAGCACACTTTTAAAGGACGACTTTCTCCTGTCTTATGCTTCCCGAGACGAAAGATTCCCTCCGGTTGTGGGCATTCATTGTATATGAGCTTGGTTACTTTTAGAACCTCTAGGTTGTCATGTTCATATCGCTCGGAAGAAACATTTGATTCACTTTCTGGGATCCCCACTATTACTATATTCTTAGATCTCACATTACGTTCTTGTATTTCGGTGAATAATGCTTCGGAGTTGGGAGATATTTGATCAGAAGACGATGTTGCTATTGTACTTTCTAAAGCGGTAATGTTAGATTCTAGTTCTTCAATTTTCCTCTTGTTAGTTTCAGTACTTGTTTCTAGGTTGTCCAGTACTGCCTTTTGTGTTTTTTGTTCTTGAATAATATGATCAACGGTACTCCCGATATTTTTAACATCATCCTTAATAGTATTGACAGTTTGGCAAAGTGCATTTATATTATCATTTTGTTTGTTGCATGCAGATGTTATGAACGTCATCATGTCAGCCATTTGTTTTTTAATTTCCGATAACTCATTTTTAATAATAGACAGGTCGTCATCAGGCTGCTTGCGTTTATTGCGCAAAGTTATTTGGGATGACATATCTAATTCACTGTCAAAACTTGATTTTGTCAGATTTGGTTGCGAACCTCCAAGTTTAGTACTAGTGCCACATCCAGTCGGAGAACGTAGTAAATTATTCATCGTAGATCCGTGTTATAGATACTCACTTGAGTTGAGCTGTGGGCAAGCACAGTGTAAGCAGGCGAAAAAATGCATCCGTCTCGTTCCCCCGAAGTGGTGAGGGGGGTTTGCCGCGTCCGTAGGTTGCAGCTACCGATTCACTTGGGGAACTATAGGTCTTAAGTAACTCACTTTATGTTTATACAAAAATAGATCTTGACTGATTTTGTTAAGGATTTAATTCGTATAATCTGTTTTCTAAAATAATTTATAAAAATTAAACACACGTCCGTTCCGTACGCTCATCGAGCAATATCTTCTAAGCAAGAAAACTGATGGAATAAACATACCTATTTTCAATTTGAAAAGATTAAATCAATATGTCCATGCACCTCCGTTCAAACTCTTAAATCATTATCGGGTACCATCAGTACTTAAACCGAACAACTTCATGGTAAAAATAGACATTTCTCGATAGTACCAACGCACGAAACCTTCGAAATGACTTGCCTTCCGTTCGGGCTCGTCAGTGCTCCCTATGTTTTTGCAAAAATTACAAACTAGCTAGCTCATTAGTTCAGACAAGTAGCCGGTATAAAAATACTTTACTGGAACCTTCCCAATGTCTAGAATACCTCGGAATTTATTTATTTATTTATTTACCCCATGATCGCTCATACGGCTCTCGCTGAGTGGAAGTGGTGAATATTGACTGTAAACAAAAACACAGCACCCAGCACCAACGATATTTATCACAACATGCGGCAGATGCAGACTATTGCAAACAATAAAAATATGGGATCGCTGGAAAAACCGTCAACTTCGTTGGCAATGCAACCAAAAAGAGCTTTGGGCGGTTTACGAGACTCTGAAATGTTTGGGGTCAACTGTACAAGACACTACAACAATATGGCAAACCGACAACCGTACTGCAGCGGCTTACATAACAAAGCACAGTGGGCACAAAGTCAAAGAGACTTTTAGAAACAGCAACGAGCATATTACACGATTGCATGAAGAACTTGATGGCAAGATATATTCCCGGACCTTACAACGGTTTAACGGACAGCCTATCCCGGACAAAAAATCTACCGGAATGGCATTTAAAGCACTCAATCACGGAAGTGATCTTTCGCCACCTCGGTACCCCGGAAATAGACTTATTTGCTTCTTGCCGGTCCGCAGTAGTGCCGAAATATGTGAGCGAAGATGCCTCCGACTGGAGGAGTCAATACACGGCAAAAATGGCTTTATGGGTGTTCCCGGCCCTGGCTCTAATATCGAGAATTTTACACCACTTGGAAACCTCCACGGGAATTTATCTCCTTGTAACTTCAGAATGGCACAAAGCATTCTGGACACCAGAAATAAAGGGGGCCAACAATACAAAAACCGTGGAAGATCCTCAACCTACCTTGGCATCTTGTCGATCTGCAGACGAACCTACCTCCAGCAGGTATAGTTTGGACAGTACGGGCTGGGCTAATGAAATCTCCGAATAGAACAACTTGGAAATAGACCTGTTAGTCTTCTTGGCGAAAATCTACACTAAAGACCTATCGCCTTGCTTGCATTAGGTATCAGATTTTGGTTATCAGTTTGATTATTATTTACATCAATTTATTGAAAAAAAAAATATAGTCTCGGGATTCCCAACTTAATTTTATAACAGGAAACCCACGCGCAAAGGTTTCAAATGTATGAAAACACAATTTGTTTGGCTATATCTTCTTTCGGTCTTGAATTGTAAGGCTGGAACTCATAGGGATTATTACTGAGACTGTTACAAAGCCATGTGACCTTTGACCTTGGTCCGGAACGACGTTCAAAAGATATGATTTTTTTAATTGCTCGTTTGGGTACTTCTGTAGTATGGGTCTAAGGGGTTCAAATTCTGTTTTTTTGTGTTTTCTGCAGTGTACTTCGTTATTAATACTGAGTAGCTCATTATCTACTATGTGGCTTAGGTACATAACTACCCCATACGCAATAAATTCAGTATTGTTGTTCATATTGGGTATAGATGTGCCTCTCATAGAAAAAAAGGTGGGAAACTAGGTTCCCTGTACAATATGTAGGTCGAAATACTTTAGTTGTAATATTATGTTGACTGTCATTGTTTTTTTGTTTTTTTTTTTTAACAGTTAAGGTTACGTTACTAAATAATTTAATGTCGGATATAAATAAAACTTGTATACTGAAAACTCATTTACATTTTTTTAATTATTATTTTATTAAATTTAATGTTAGTTGTAAGTGGAGCAAGTTTTTAACTTGTCCACTGAAAAATAGTTTTATTAATGGCGCGCGGCTTTTAAGCAATAGTCAAATAATTATTCAAGCAAGTAAACAACACATCCTTTATCTGTAGTAGTTTAGTTAAGAATAGCTATACAACATTTTTTAGGGCACTTTTGATTGAATTTATTCCGTTTGGGGTAGTTATGTACCTAAGCCACATAGATAATGAGATACTCAGTATTAATAACGAAGTACTGTGCAGAATCAGATCTGGCGTAGCTTCACACAGTCGGACTCAAAGAAACCTGGACATTGACGATATTTTGAAATGAGGAAATTGGAGGTCGAAAACACGTATCACGGCACGCCCGGCACCGCGCGCACCGCGCCGGCCGAAGTTAAACACGCCTCGAATGTGGTTCAAGCCTAGGCATGAACACCTACATGAACCGCTTTTCCCCCGAAGGATAAAAAAAACGGATGTTTAGGTTTCAGCCGTAGCTTGAACCACACCTTAGGGCCTTGCCGGCTTTGTTTTAAGGTACTGAAGAAAGAACAGCCGTGCGCGTCTCTGGCCGGGCGTTGACAGCTGACAGTTCGTGACAGGGATGGCACTAATTCATACGATGAGGGAAAGAGATAGAGCTAAATTGCTACAGGCATATGGCTGAGTTTCTACAGCGTAATCTCGGATGTGGTTCAAGCTACGGCTGAAACCTAAATATCCGTTTTTTTAACCTTCGGGGGAAAAACGGTTCTATTTTGATACCTGAAAACACTTCTGTTAGCTAATGAGTCCTTCTCCAGATGCGCCCTGGACCCTATGACGAGTGCGCGCGCGTCGGCGACGTCTGCCGGTTCTTTGACATAGTCATGATTGACAAGTCTTTTTAGAGCTTCTTCTAATTTCTGAACATCTTCAAATTTGGAAGCTCCGTCGGCATCAGCAAATAATATGACAGAGCCTCTTGAGCTCTGTACACCCTGGTAAATAAATATCGCGTTTAGACAAACAATCCTCGCAAACAACCAACGGCCTGGACCTGTCGGCAGGCTCCGCCCGCGGCTGGATTCTGCCCCCATTCCCACAGGATGGCGACCACCCTACTATTTCTGACGCCACGCCGAACAATTTTGCTTTGTTCATAATTTTCGAATTAAATAGAAGTACTTATCCATACTAAATTAAACCCTATTGCCGAATTGTAAAAATCCTATTGTTGTATAAAAAGTATCTAAAAATTAACATCAAAAGTCCATTATATAAGGTCACATTTTATCAACTGCAAATATTTTGAAGATAAATTCAACAACATATATAAACTATTTTAATGAAAAAACCTTAAATTTTTATACGTTAGTTTTCAAGAAAAACGCCAAAAGACATTAGGATTAAAAAAAAAGCACTTTCGGTAGTTTCAATTCAAAGGAGTCGAAACAGAGAGGCCGCAATGCCTTCACCGCTTACACATGCCCCTAGTTTCATTCAAAAGAGCCGACAGAGAGGCCGCTCTTAAAAATAATACAATTTTTGGGTCAGGAAAAGTAAAAAAAAATACTAGCCTGAATTATTTTTTAAATGCTAGGGCCTTATTACTCTGATATAATTAGATGTTTTATCAAAATATTTGCAGTTGATAAAAAGTGATCTTATATTTGGATAAATTTTGGTTTAAAGTAGGTAAGTAAAAAGGTATATAATGTAATTGATGCTTATTTAATCGGAATAATTTGTTGTTTGTTTTCTAATAATGAATGTCAAAGTAAGTTGCTAGAGCCGGGTGACAGCAGTAGTTTGCTGGACACTCACCAGCCGCACAGCCCCAACCTTCCCTCTATTACTGGACACTTACCAGCCGCACAGCCTCACCTTTCCCTCTGTTACTGGACACTCAACAGCCGCACAGCCCCACCCTTCCTTCCGTTACTGGACACTCACCAGCCGCACAGCTCCACCCTTCCCTCTGTTACTGGACACTCACCAGCCGCACAGCCCCACCCTTCCTTCTGTTACTGGACACTCACCAGCCGCACAGCCCCACCCTTCCCTCTGTTACTGGACACTCACCAGCCGCACAGCCCCACCCTTCCCTCTGTCACTGGACACTCACCAGCTGCACAGCTCCACCCTTCCCTCTGTCACTGGACACTCACCAGCCGCACAGCTCCACCCTTCCCTCTGTTACTGGACACTCACCAGTCGCACAGCCCCACCCTTCTCTCTGTTACTGGACACACACCAGCTGCACAGCCCCACTCTTCCCTCTGTTACTGGACACTCACCAGCTGCACAGCCCCACCCTTCCCTTTGTTACTGGACACTCACCAGCCGCACAGCCCCACCCTTCCCTCTGTTCTTGACCAGCCGCAAACATCTCACTCTATCGCTTCCAAACTTTTCTGCATAGCTTTCCGCAACTTTAACAGTTTTATCTTGACTACCATCACTGACTACTATAATTTCATATTTATATGCTGGATGTTGCTTCAATCTATCTTCAAAGAATTTTAGAGCCTCATCTAACATTGAAGGCACTAAAAATATTATTTGGTTAATAAGCATCTTGACATTGATATATAAAATATAAATATAATATAAACTGACATTTATAATAATTATAAAAACTTACATCTTTCTTCTTCATTATAAGCTGGTACTACAACACTTAAATGCACACTCTGAGGTTCATCAATACTCGGGAACTTGCTTGCTGACTTAGTATGGTGATTTTTGAAGGTTTCCTCTCCTTTGTAGCGTTCAACTATTGGATATGGGTCTGTTACTAAATAAATTGTTACTGATATCTGTTTAGAAGCAAATAAATATTTATTTTAATATAAAATAACAAAGAAAAAAAATGACAAAGATCCATTGAGCAGTATTTTATTTTTATTTTATTTTCTTTTGTTTGGGGAGCTAACAGCATTTTTCACAATTTTACTCGATAAATGTCGAGTAAAATTGTAAAAAATACAAATTATGAGCTAATAATAAGCTACCACATAAAAAATCAGAATAAAAAATTTACTAGAAAAACAAAAATCATCTGCACTTATATAGAAGTTAACAAAGTTTTAACCTGTCCTGCATTAGTACAATAAAGATCAAAGCGGCTATCTGAACTGAGCTTATTGAAATATTTACTAGATCTAATCATAAAACTATCCATTCTGTAATTAGTATGAGCGAAGGGAATGCGAAGCAATGTGTGTCTAAGACGTAATTTTTTATCTGAGACTTTTAACTTTATTTTACTGAGGAGTTCCAGACAATCTAATTTATTTTGAGCAATTTTCATAAAAAGGCAGACATATGCAATGTTTCTGCTTAGGTAAAGCGGGGAGGCCTATGCCCAGCAGTGGGCGTCATATGGCTGAAGATGATGATGATGATGAAAGCGGTAAAAGATGAAGAGCAGTGCAACATTGTTCATAGACATCATATGGTACATTTAGCGCAAACAAAACGAGTAAATTTCTTCTGTATCTTTTCAATAGCATTGATATAAATATAAACATCATAATCTGAGTTCCAAGCTTGAGACGCGTATTCTAGATGGCTTCGAACATAGGCGCAGTAAATTATTTTTATAGTTTTCATATTTCTAAAAGGCTTTGACGATCTTATCACAAATTTATCAACATGTTCTATATGCTTGTCAAATAACAATTTGCTATCATGGATGACTCCCAAGTCTCTCGCACTAGAGCTACTGATAAGGCACTGATTTTTAAGTTTGTAGTCAAAGGTGAATGTATTGCGTTTACGAGTGAAGTTAACAAATAAACATTTGGAAACGTTAACAATGTACTTTAAAACAATTATAATAAAAAATAAGTTCGTTGCTTTACTTACCAATGAAATACATGCTATTGCAATAAAAAACCCGTACAGGATTATGTTAAATAGCACTGTAAAAAAGTCCATCTCGTAAATGGGTTCAATTCAATTCAATTTCTTGTAAGATGGCTCTCGTTACGATTAAAGACCGTTTCTAGCCGCGATCTATGCAATATTTTTTGACAATAGTTTTTCCTTGCTCAATCAATGATAAATAAATAAATGGACATTTCTTGTAAACTCTCCTCAATTCAGTTTCTTGTTTGATGGCTCTCGCTATGATCAGAGTGAACTACAGTATATTTACTCATGTGGTCTATGTATGTGAACTATGATTTAGCCTCGCCGCCGCCGCAGTATCGTCGCCGACCACACCAGCCGGTGCAAGTGCAACGTCAACAAATAAATGTCATTGTCAAATTGTCGACTGTCCGTTAAGCTGGCGTACACACAGGGTTGCCAACACAATACCACAAATAGGTGCTAAATGACATCTGAAAAAGTGTTAGATAATGATTTTATTGGACTTGAAATAATAAATGACCCAGTGTAAAATGAAAAAAAAGTTATAAGCAAAATGTAGCTGTAATAATTATTTTAAATTTATATCCAGTTACCTTCACTGCCATCTGTATCCGCTGCCGTATTTTCTTCTCTTCTTTGTACTGTCGCCGTTGTGTCCGTTAAGGTAGCGTACACATTGGTCGATTTCACGTTTCTTGTTATGCCATCTTTTAGTGCGTAATTAGAGCGTAATTAGTGCAAACTGCAAACACAAAATAATTAGTGCCTCTTTAGTTTAGGAAATAAAGACCTTTTTTTAGTGTGTACGCTGGCATCACGATCAAGCTTACGTACCCATGACCGTTCTCGAAAACTACTTATTTTATATCAACGTTTACACACATATTTAGTGCCTAATTAGTGCCCACGCTATGTAAAATTTCATAAGAATTGCTTATAAAAGAACGGAGATATCGAACAAGACTTGTGATAGGATTGCCAACCTTACTATAGTATCCTACTATTTTAGGTGTCTTACTACTAAAAAATAAATAAAAATAGAATACTATATTATATAGTAAGGTTGGCAACCCTATAATAACTATAATAATAATAATAATAAATCTTTATTTCTTTCAATACATAGGTACAGATAGTTTGTAACATACATCATAGCTTATCCTACTTATGTTCTAGGTACAAACATCAGATTTTTTGCAGCTGGTGCTTAAACTGGGAAAACCCGTGCTATAAGCACCAGCAACCTTCCATTAGCACTATTCAGTCAAAGCAGGTATAATAATAAAAGATAAAATATTTCTAAGTAATCAAAGTTAATTCAGAAGGACTAATAAGATAGTAAGTAGGTAACAATGCTATGTTTTCAAAAAGAAAAAAAAAACAAACATTTCAAGTTGGTGTT
The DNA here is from genome assembly GCA_963082485.1 of Eudonia mercurella. Lineage (NCBI taxonomy): Eukaryota > Metazoa > Arthropoda > Insecta > Lepidoptera > Crambidae > Eudonia > Eudonia mercurella. Next base: position 21,265,347 of record OY720027.1, on the reverse strand, counting down.
AAGTATATGTTTTATTATATCCATTATACCACCAATATAATATTATCTGTTATTTTTTTTTTATTTTTTTTATTTTTCTTTTTTTTCCCCAAGCTTATTTAATTGTATGAAGTAAATTTTCTGTTTGATCGTAATCGACTGTAAGTAGCCATTCAGTTATCGCTTTTTTACAATTGTATCTATTTAATTTGTGTATGTTTATTATCTGATTAATCTTTTTGTAAAGAAATCCACCGAGAAAATAGTAGAACCTTTGACTGAAGCTGGTTTTACATGCTCTATGTACAGCCACTATTGGTCTTCGCCTGTCAGTTTGCTGTGGGTGTAGATCATAACTTGAAGAATGCTGCTTTAATATCAACTGTAGAACAAATAGTTGTCGAACGGTTAGAACCTCACAGATTTTGTAAAGATCTGAAGTGGAGTAACGAAAGGGCTTAAATTTAATCACCTTTAACACTGCTCGTTGCGCTCGCTCCAATTTAAGCATACTTGTCTTAGCAGCACCTCCCCAGACCAGGATACAATAGCTCAAGACGGACTGGCACAGAGCAAAGTATACCATCCTTATCACCCTATCATCCGCAAGATGTCTTAAGTTTTTAAAGATGTAAATGAGTTTGCGAGCTCTGGATGTTAGTGTGTCAATATGCGGAGAAAAAGATAACCTCTCGTCCAGGGTGATACCCAAGTATTTAATAGAAGTAGTCCTAGTGAGTTTGGGACAGCCACATTGCTGTCTTGTGCAATCTTGTGATGAGGAATGATTATGAGCAACAATAGACTGTTCCATAAAAGCTGGAATAGAACGCAAGTAAAATGTTACATACTTAGTCTTGTCTACGTTTAAGGTTAGGGCGTTGTCACTCAGCCATTTAGAAACCTTGTCAAAGCTAGATTGAGCAAACTGAAATGCATCATTCCATGACTCAGCCACTGTTACGAGTACGGTGTCGTCAGCAAAAGCGATCAAATTTGTATTTGGCAGGTCAATCTTACACATATCATTAACGTACGTTAAAAATAAGGTCGGTCCTAGGACACTACCTTGAGGGACGCCGTACGTAATAGGAAGTTCGTCGCTAATAAGATCACCAATTTTGACACATTGTGATCTACTCTGTAAATAGCTTTTAAACAGTTTCAACTGGTCTCCCCTTATTCCTAGTGACTCTAACTTGTCAAAGAGCTTGGGGATCGAGACCGTGTCGAATGCTTTTGCAAGGTCAAGAAAGGTAGCAATTACTTTCTTACCCTTGTCTAGAGACTCAACAATTTGATTAGTTAGGTAATGAATGGCATCAATAGTAGACCTCTTCTCACGGAAACCAAATTGATTATTATGAAGAAGGTGATTTGACTCAAGGTGTTTTTTCAGACTGCCATTCATGATCTTTTCCAATACTTTAGACAAGGAAGTCAGGACAGAAATCGGACGGTAATTATTGACACGATCTTTCTCCCCAGTCTTGTATATAGGATGCACCAAGGCCACTTTAAATATTTCTGGAAACTCTCCAGTAGCAATGCTCAAATTAAAAATGTAGGTGAGTGGCTTAATTATTAAGTGAGCGTACTGCTTAAGAAATCTTGTTGATATTCCATCAATCCCCACTGCAGAGTCAGTACGAAGAGAAGTAATAATTCTATTGACTTCAGCTTCATCCGTGTCGAGAAGCACAAAAGATCCACAGGTACTCTCCCCAGTACTGGAACCACAAGGCAGATTATTCTTGAACTTATCAGCCAATACCTTGCCAACACTCACAAAATATTCATTTATTTGGTTTATTGAGATCTGTGGAGTATTTTTAAGAAGTTCAGTTGCTGAATTGCTACCTTTTTTTGTGCACGTTACTTCTTTAATGGCATCCCAGAGCTTTTTGCTATTCAATCCAGCCTTTTCTAACTTTTCTTTTTCATACTTCCTCTTAAGATTCTTCAGTACGTTCCCGCAGAAGTTACGATACCGCTTGTATGTTATTCTTAGAGTTTCATTAGTTGGTATTAAATTTAGCTGTTTGTGCATGTTATCACGATTCCTAATGCATCTTAGTATACCAGGAGTAATCCAAGGCTTTAAGGTTCTGAGTCGATGCGGCACTGTATGCTGGAAAGTGCACATTTTTATTGCTCTGGTGATAGAGTTCACAAAGTATTTGAGTGCATCATTTACGGTAGCATAGCCATAGACTGGATCAAAGTCCATTTTTTCCATTTTGTCAGTTAGCTTATCAAAATCTATCTTAGTTTTTATTTTGTGAGACTCACATTTATTACTTTTTCCCAGTAAGAGCATCACAGCCTGATGGTCCGTCACAGTAGTTTCCAAAACTATTGTTGTGGCAGGGTGCCTTGTCTTTAAGATAATATGATCCAGTGACGATTTGCCCCTAGTTGGATAGTTGTGTGCTGGGAGAAGTCCATGAGTAGCTACGAGGTTTAGATATTCCAATGCTCTATCATCCACACCGTTTTCAACAATATCTATATTAATATCGCCAACGACAACAATTGTTCTAAAGTAAGCATGCATCATTAGGACTTTATCAAGAGAGGACATAAAATTCGAAGCATCTCTAAAGGAGGGAGATCTGTAAATCGCTAATATACACGTATCGTTACCTATCTGTATAACCAAACAACTAGCGTCAGTGAAAGTTGGTTCTAGTACTTTTATGTTAGGAAGAAGTTTATTAGTATATACTACCACACCATCATTCTGGTTTAATAGCTCGCTTGTCGAATGTTGGTTGTAGCCATCTAATTGTGGAATACAGGGATTGCACTTTAACCAGCATTCTGTAAGTACAATTATATCTTGAGCTATGTTTATACTGTGTAATAAAGTTTGGAAATCTGCAAAATTAGCTGATATACTACAAATATTTTGGGTGATTATATTGAGTTGTTGATTCCCTTTAGGTATATAGTTTTTACAATTTTCTGGAGAGCTTAAGTATTTATAAGATACTGATACTTCATCAATAACACTAAAATCATTCAATGATTGATTACCTTTTATTGATAGAATTTCTATGCCACTTTATTATTTGTCTAATTTTAATTTTATTGAGTGGGTTTATATTTTTTGTTATCATATTTTCAGTCACCGGAAGAAACATTACTTTATTTAATAACATATTGTAGCGATTTATTAATTCTTTTTTAATTATCCTGACATACATAACAAAGTACATAATATTAACGACAAGAGACAAAATAATTGAACGCGAAAAGTATTGGTAGTATAAATGGGAATTAAAATTCATACCCTACCCTATCATAATTGTTCGATTATCTCCGTTCCTTTCTAAGCAATTCTTATGAAATTTTGCATAGCGCCCACGTTAAGTGCCCACACTAATTAGGCACTAAATATGTGTGTAAATTTCGTTGATATAAAATAAGTAGTTTTCGAGAACGGTCATGGGTACGCCAGCTTGTGCTTAGCAAGAAACGTGAAATCGACCATGTGTACGCTACCTTAACGGACACCCATTGAAGTGAATGGTTGTTCACGATGACTTTCAGCCGACTTTTTTAATTGAAATGTGTACATTTCTTTTTTGCCTATTTTATTAATAACTAGCTGACCGGCGGACTTCGTACCGCTTTGACAGTTTCCATGACAACAAAACAAACAAATCATTCATCCGCTTAAGAAAACCCGTATCCCATGATGGACCCCTATAGCAGCGCCACCTACCGGGCCAATTGTAAATCTAAACCATTCTCGAATCCACATGAACACACAAAAAATTTCATTCAAATCGGTCCAGCCGTTTAGAAGGAGTTAAATTTTTTATATAAATATAAAGATAATGATATCTCGGGGAATTTTGTATGTATGGCAAGTCTTGTTAAAATTTTATATATGAATAATCGAATGTAAAGAGTCCAAGTTCATTTTATTCCTTAGTTTAAAACAGCGTTTTGTTACTGCCTGCGTGACTGCGTTTTGTTGTGCGATAATCAGAAAATAATCAACATGAGTACCTACTATTTAGTTTAGTGCTGGATCTAGTGCTAGGTGCTGTATGCATAAGTCCAGCACGAAACAACATTTCGTGCTGGACTTATGAAAATAGTGCTAAATCAAGCACCGAAAGTGCTAAGTTGGCAACGCTGCGTACACATGGTCGATTTCACGTTTCTTGTTATGCCACCTTTTAGTGCGTTATAAGTGCCTCTTTAGTTTAAGAAATAAAGACCCGAAACTACTTATATTATTATATTTGTCCCTCAATCATATCGTCTATACCAAAAATTTGTTCCACTCTGGCAAACCCACGAGAAACGGTCAGTTTGTGCTTATTAGAATAAAACTATGGTTTGTGCGCCGCTCGCGCAGCAAGTGCTCGTGCCATAGGAAACGTTCTCGCCTCACTCATTTTTTTCTTAAGAGATTTTTAAAACATTTTATGATATTTATGCCAACGTCTATTTAATAAGTCGTTGCTAGTATCTTCCAAATACAAATGAAGCACGTTTCTTGTATTTTAATATGTTTCTTTTTAATAAAATCAATAAATATGCGCGGTGATAGCTTCCAGGATTTGGCAGTTGCTGCTTTTTACCGCGGTACCCTCGGTAAAAGCAATAAATGAAAGCTGAGTTTACTCGATTTTTATTCTAGAATACGGTATTATTTGTCATTAAAAACAGTGCCATGATACTTTTAAATGTCTAAAGATAGTTTTGAGACATTTCCGTAGTACAGTTTATCAGCTATAAATCTTAATTTTTGACAAGAGACATCAAGCATAAAAATATAATTTCTTCAAAGTTCCTAAACAAAAAGGACTTCTTGCTTGGCAAAAATAATACTTTTTATTTTATTTATTGCCATATGGAGTATAGACATTTTTATTTCCACTTTTGGATTTTATATAACACAACTATCGTTAATTTATGGGTCGGTATAAGATAAAAGCAAAGCCTGTTACCGACACTATTACCGACCGAAAAAATTAACAACCCTCGTGATATGGGTCGGTAAAACATGCTCATAGTTAATGCATTTCCGATTTAAGTATTTATATTTTTTATTACAATATATTTAATTCTACACTCTGTAATACCATTTCAGTACAATGTTTTATCAACGAGTGAATAAAATTTCTTCGTCACTCGGAAACAGCTTCCTATAGGACCATCGTTATTACCCGCAGTTGTCTTTTTGATTTTAAAAATTATTTTTCAGTTATGCAGATAAGTATATAAAGCAAATTTTAGTAATAATAGATAAAAAAATTAATGAACTTCAGAGAAAAAATATATTTATGGGCTTAGCACGTTTACTTATGCGTCTTTCTTTACTGCCAATTTGAAATGTCGCTTAACCCCCTCGTTAGCACCTGCATTTACCTTAATGACTTGTAAAAATTCATGTTACTTAGTATACTTGTAAACGCGCTTAATATGTTGCCTTTTTTATTAACGTTACGTTATGTTTTACGTTATGTTAACTTTTTGTTATGTTTTTAAGATTTAAATTTGTTTAAACTGTAGTAGTCTAAATAAAAACACTGATCTTCCGCTATTATGATGCTTTTTTATAACCTACTTCTCCCTAGACACATTATATAATTTAATTATCAATATGAAATAAGCTTTATCAATAAAATGTATTACTTTTGAGTTACATTTGTGTCACGATAACACAAAATAAGTCGTGTTACTGTTGTTACATTTGACAATTTTGGCGGCCTTACCCTGCTAATGAAGCGTAATACTTGTGTTTAGACTAAAACTAATAATTAGAGAGGTTATTTAATTAAAAAATCCTAGGTAACACAACCGACATATACATCATCATATATATGTCGGTTGTGTTACCTAAGATTTTTTACATCATGCATCTTGTTTATTCGGTTCTATAGGTAACTAAAAACTTCGGTTTGAAAGAAAGTATGTCTACTATTACGACAAGTACACAACGTGTAACAGAATTTATGGCACAAGCAGAATATACCTTGTTAGTATCATTTACTAATTCTATTTTACGTGTTTTTTGTGTTATATTCTTTAAAGTCTTAAAAATATGAATTCAAAGTTATGGTTACTGTAATAGGTTCAAAACAAAAACATCGTTATTTCATCCGTGATAAAGCGCATTTTTGCAATTGAACCTATTACAATTAATATTTTTTTTAATAGTATTAATTATATAACACACATTAAACACAAGTGAAATAGATTCAGTCAATGGTAACTAACAAGGTATATTCTGGTTGTGCCATTAATTCTGTTACACGTTGTATATCAATTTATTTGATTTCTTTTATTTCGCTCTTGATACCGATATCCACATATTCTCAATGAAGAAGTTATATTTTTTACAAACTTTGGACTTCATTTAAAAATGAGACTTTGCTAAGTAGGTACATTATTGTGTAACCTAAGCTTTATAGTTTCGGTTGTGTTACCTTTTGACTGTTGTGTTACCTTAAGCAAAGTGTGTTACCCATTTCGGATGCATTATGGTACACAAGGCGGCAGATCAACCTACCCAAAACTGTCAAAATTCTACAATCAATTTTGAACTTTAGCGTTTGGTTATAAGGATCAATATTCATTGGAGAAATTTGACAGATTTGGGTAGGTTGATCTGCCGCCGACTGTACAATCATAGTCGGCCTTACCCGTAACACTATAATAGAAAATAACACCGTAATAAAGAAAAACAAGTTTAAAGGTAAGTAATGGTCACAATTGAATAATCTCATTATCATTAAAAGTTTATCTTTGCATTTTCCAAAAACAATTATTGTATTTAATGATCAACACCAGTCACATATTTATGTGTATTGTAACAACGAAATGACGTTTATTTCATCTTATTTATTATTATTAAGCTAAACGTTGCGTCACAGAAAACTTTTGTTTTAATTATTATAGCTGCCACGCACTGGCCCCAAAATTAGACACTGGCTAAATCGTAGCGAGAGCCATCTTATTGATTAATTGTTATAAAATCTTGTACATTCTCAATTCAAAATCACAACGAACTAGGGGGAATACTGCAAGACATCGGCAGTTAGATGAGTAGATTCAAATTCAAATTCAAATTATTTATTTGTAATAAATGTGGTACATTGCATAGGTGAAACAGGTTAGGTTGGGCATCGCACATTTAGCTAAAGTATTAGCATACAAATATTTAGTTCATATAATAAAAGTTAAAAATTCAAAAAATAAAATACATAATTTCACATTACAATCATTATTAATAAATTCATCAATTGTATAAAAAACATTACATACTAACCATTTTCTGAGCGTTAGCTTAAACCTAGTATATGGGAGCTCCGTTATATATAATGGGATTTTATTATAAATTCTTATGCACATTGCGTAACAATTATTTAAATAACACGTTGTTTTGGGAATAGTGTCCAATATCAACCTACGAGGGTTCCTCGAATTTGTTCTATAATGGTCCTTTGCTTCTGTGAAACATTCATAATTTAATTTAACAAATTTCCCTATCTCCAGTACATAAATAGAGGCGAATGTTAATATCCCCATTGACAAAAAATATGGTCTGCATGATATGTCAGGGGCAATACTACATAAAGCTCTAACACATCGCTTCTGTGCTATAAAAACTTTCTTAGCACCAGTACTATTTCCCCATATTATTATAATACCGTATCTCAGTATAGATTCTACGTATGCATAGTAAGCCACTATAGCGGTTTTTTTATTAGCTACTTTCGTTAGTTTGTATAATGAATACGAAAATCCATTAACTTTATTGCGTATTTTGTCAGTATGGGTGTTCCAATTTAATTTTGAGTCTAAAGTGATTCCCAAGAATGAGGCCTCCCTCTTAGAGCTTATTATATGATCATTAAAATTTAAGGTAACATGTCCATTTCTTAAATTATTAAAATTTATTAAATTTGTTTTTGTCAGATTTATTTTTAAATTATTATTGATTAACCATTTATTTATTAATGTCAGTGTATTCAATATGTCCATATTATGTTCATCGAGAGAAGAATTTTGACTAGTTGTTTATGACTGATACGTCATCAGCAAATAGGATAGTTTTGTGTACTAAGATATCCGGTAAATCATTTATGTACAACAAGAATAGATAGATTTTAATAAAGCTCACAGTTTTAATAGTCTGGCTTATCGGCCACTGTCTTCAGGCTTGCGTTGTGATCATCCCACTTAAAACTTAGACCAACCAGGGAATCATAAATAGACACTTTACTTGGTAATTATTTCGTTACAGAGACACAAAAAAGATCATCTATTCAACCATGCGTAGCGCCAGAATGGCGCCTTCACTGAGTTAGTCAGTCAATACACTCCCAACAAACACATTAGTAAATATTGCAGCTTATCTTGTAACTCACAGATCCATAAAGCTTCTATATTGGTGGAAAATGCCATCTAGTTGCTCATGAGTGGAAAATATGGGTGCAACCTATAAAACCCACTTTAAGTGGCATATTTTTGATAATACCACTTAAGGCGAAGGGAAAGGCACACTAGCGCCACCAATTGATAATTTGACAATTTAAAAAAAGATCCGGTCCGTTAGTAGTTAATACTAACGGACCGGATCTTTTTTTAAACATTGCGTACTGTCCGATAACAGGAAAGCATCCATAGTATTTATTTTATAATTGTGCACTACTTTTTGTTGCGTGGTTTACAAAACGGGCTATCGCATTTATTCACAAACAATGGCCACTTTTGGTGTTAGCGAATGAATACAAAAACAAACATAAAAGTAGTGCACGATTAATAAATAATAGAATAGAATAGAAAAACATTTGATGATGAACAAATAGATGTTTGCCTAGTGTCGGAAGATCCGCAATGTTTGAAAAAACATCCAGTGTAGCAGTTATCAAATTAAATCCATTAGCGGCGCTATTGTGCCTTAATCTTCGCCTTAAAGGCACACAGTAGTTAATTTTGATACCTTTTTAAATCTCACAATGCTATAAGAGTGTCATAATTCACTAACAGTGGTAAGATTGATCTAATAATACTTTTGAAGATCTGACAAGCGCAAAACAGTGGCTAGTATCATTGCTGTACAATCATTTCATTTGGAAGTTATATTCACTTTTAGACCACTTAAGTGTTTATAATAAGACCCGCAAAGATGTCATATGTCACTACAAATTACAAACAAGGTCCAAGTTTCCCCTAATTAAACTTTAGTTTATAATAATCACTCATATGCTCCTAGATTAGACTTTATGACGGTAAAACAGTGATTTTTATCACTTTGACCTGCAGAGAGGTATCAAACAGGTGAAAATTGGAACCAACAAACACATCTCGATGTCGTCATTTTTTTCATTATGGCGTTTGATAAAGTCGACTGTTTATTTACATAATAGTGCAACTGTGCAATAGTTAGCGACTGATAGAATACATTTACAATTATCCAGCAAATTATGAACAATACGAGATGATACACCACTTCTTTTTTGAAAATTTAGTTACTATTTAATATACTAGATTTTGTCAAAAGATTATTCTATTTACACACATATTAATGGAAATTGTCATTAAATCAAAAATATTGAAAGAAAACATACACATACAACACACACACACAAAATTATGTTCCCACTTCTCTAGATGCACATAATGCTAAATATTTGAAATGAACATTACTTATATTAATTAAAATAATTGATGACACTTTCATAAAATGCATTGAGTCACAGAGTTCGACGTCATTATATACACATAAAAGTTAATATCAAATCCTAATACCACATCTGAACTGATCGTATTGAATGCATAGGTAATAACAACGACGAATTCGTTCACTCAGTGATACATTGTTCAGGTGACAATTGCTGCAATTTTCATCTTGAGGCACAATCGAATATGCTATAGATAGACCTATAATGCGACGTGCCCACTTAGCGCCATATCTGCTGCTCTAGGGTTCTAGCGCGCTATAGACCTTGCCTTTAGTCACCAGTTACAATTATATAGGTACGCTATGGACCCTGTATGCCACAAGTTTGTGTTAGTTGGGACTGTCATTATAATTTTCTCTTCAGTAACATTATTAATTAATTCAAGTACAATTAATTATAACATAAATAATGATAAAAATATATAGTTTTAATTTGTTAAATTTTAGCATAATTTTTAATGTTAATCGTTATTTGCTTTCATAAATAAGTTACTTATAGGTACTCGTATTATTAAATAAATTTAGCTCTCATGTCTTTATTATAGACTATAGTATACTTACAAACATTAAATTATTTATATTGAAGTACGAGGTACATGTACATGTAAAATATTAAAAAAACGTAGCAAGTGCTCATTTACGCGCCAACTATATACTTAGGTATAGGTACTCGTAACATGAATAATTTGTTTGACAATAACGACGCACGTACCTTAGTGACAACGTGCAAGTAGGTACCTAAAACTAAATTAATGAATTAATACAAGTTGCAAACACACAAACACATGTCTGCGATTTATTAATAATTGTCATAAGCAAATTAAATGTAAAAGGTAAAATTAAGTAACAGTTAGAGTTAGGTATTAGGTAAGGGATTGTACCTAAAGACACAGAAGAAAGATACTAAAAGATCCGAGTTGAGAAAATATTATTAAACCTAAAACAGGAATCCGTTCTGTAGGTACCTACCTACGTACACACTTTTTCTTAATTAGGTAGGTAGGCAGGTTACTTAATAAGTAACCTAATAATATGTAGGAGCTCAAGCATCGAATACCCAGACACAATAGAATTTTAATTGTTATCGGCCACCTGCTGGTCGCTCGACGCTCAAGGGGGAAGGCATGTTGTAGTCGTTGATGACGACGAGACGACGACGTAATAAGTTTAGTTCGCATGTAACCTACCGTATTTTAAATCATCCTTATTCACTATTGCCCAAACCTGTACGCGCCATCAATTAGATATTTTAGTTGGATTTAGCCTGACGTCGTTAGCTTAATGCCCGCAAACTCTGCCACCCACCCCGTCCCGCCATTGTTCATCGTCGTAGTAAACACCACCTTGACGTAGTTGTCATCGCTAGTGTAGTCGGCAGGCGTCGCAGAACAATACGTCGAGATAATGTTACCCTTCCTGTCGACCAACTGAACATATACTTGGTCGCAGGCTCTGCCTAGGTCAAACACGCTGAACCGTAATAACAAACGCGATGCCGTTGGGGTTTCCAGTTCCCATTCACAAGTTACTTTACGTCGGTATACGTCAGGGTACATGGGACTCGTAATCCTGCCTACTACGTTGTACAGCTTACCACCGCAGCCCGGACCCTTGTCAGTAGTGACATACGTCAAATCATAATTTATGTAACCGTCGTTATGAACGTGATTATGCAATAACATATTTCTTCCAGTGGAAAACACTGCCAGTGTATCTGAAAATTCAATACCAATTTTTTTTAAGCTTCGATCGGATGTTTTGTCTCCGTCGTGAATTTCTAGATATGATTCTTCAATCCAGTAAGTCGGTGCAGTTCTCAGAAAATATGCAGATACAGTCTGGTTCTCCGGCGCAGTGATTAAAGTGTAACAATCGTGTTTTGTTTCATACTCATAATACTGTTCTACCGACCGCACTCTACCGTACCGGTCAGTATAGTTTCTGCCACAGTAACTGCCAAGCATAAATTCTAATTGAAACCCTTTATGGTTTATTGCGTCAGATTCAGCTGAAATGACCGCTGTGACGGTAACACTAGATATGAAATATAAATCAATGGAACTCATAATGCCACAATAAATGAATGATGTCGGATAACTCAAAAGGTCAGACTGTTCGAATAAATATGCACTGTCGAAGTACAAATCGTTATCCATGTTCAAGACGAAGTCTTTACCTAGAGTAGTGTTTCGTGGCTTCGTTAACTTTGACACAACCAACATATCTCTATTGCATAGATTTGAGTGTACAGCAGGTTGTATATCCATTGTTTTTATTCTAAGATGTACTATCTGGGAATATTGTTGGTTCGCTTCGATATGATAAACACAATGTATTCCTCGAGGTATAGAACCTGTATTGTAGCCTGGAGATGTAAGATATTGCGGATTTTTAGACACAGTGTAAGTGCTTTGTCCACAGACTGACCCTCGGGTGCTTAAAGTAACCTCAAATCCTGAGCTATTTATTTCTCCGTCTGTAAATAGCCTTAAAATTAAACCTTTGTCCGATGTCACAAGCTCTGGCGGTATCGTATGGCCGCAGTAACTGTCCATGACGGGGCTATCTGGCGTGATACCGTCTCTTATTTCCACAAAATCACAGTCACATTTATTATATCCCACAGCGGTTTGATTGATGTCTTGGCACGGAGCTATGTGAAATGAAGTAAATTTGATTTTAATAACATGATCTACTGGTGCGACTATTGTCCAATGGCAATCTAAAAAGTTCTCGTACACTAATTTTGATCCAATCAGAGGTGATTTTAAGTTATATGTGGATGTAGAGGTAAGGTTAATAAACCCACCGCACCCTACTGCCGTCGAATAGGTAAAGGACACAGCGACTCGAAAGCCCTTACCACCCACACTGTTGTCAGTGCGCAAGTACAATAACATTGTGTTTTCACTGCTTTTTATAATGGTACTTGTATTATCACCACGGCCACACATCAAACTTAAGCGATTATCGTTATTCACCGATAAGCCATTGTAAATTGCTATGAAATCATTATAACAACCCGTGCTGCTTTCTAAATCGAAGTATAGGAATCGAAGTACGACCGTTTTATTGCGGGGAGCTTTAATTAGCCACGAGCAATTCAAATTATTACTGTAATAATTAGTCGGGTTCGATGTTATTACTGTAGGCTCGTTGATTTCGCCCCCACAAGACACCGTCGCGTATGACAACTTGAAGCCTTTTTTGGACTTATACGTGTCTGTCTGTAAAATTAAAGTTACCTGATCATAGCTTAAAATCGGTGGCGTTTCTGTTCCGCAATAAATTTCATTGTATAGATAGTCATTGGTAGATTGACCCGCTATGGTTAAATTATCGTTGTTGCAATCGGGAAAAGGTCCCTCAATTTCAAAATCAACAAATTTTACAACGACACGCCCTCCCCCCCCAGATATTATATAGTCACATTTCAAATTGTGAGTATAGCCAAATGGGTAGCCGGGACTGTACAAAAATTGTTCTTTCGCAGTAGCTGTGTAATTACCGCCACATATACGCACCCATCGTGCTTGAAACCCATCAAGATTAATTTCATAATCTGTACGTAATACCACCTTCATTTTGTTAAAAGTAGAATTGTATGGCGGCGGCGGTACGCGTCCACAAAGCCGAGCCACTTCAAAGTACGCATTATCTTTCCAATCGTAAATTATGATTACATCTTTAGTGCAATTAGGTCGGGCTTCGATTGCAAATCGCCCAATAAATTGAAGAGATATTCTGCTTCCAATGTCAGTTTTTATTTCCCATGTGCACTCTTGATTTTCAATATAGTTTTTAGGATAATTAGGTGATTCGAATACACTTTCATAGGTCATGAGGTACCCGCCACACTCGTTCTGAACAGTTTTTACCATCAATTTGATTCTTGTTTCAGTTTTTCTTTTGGAGTGGTATTGAACGTAGAGCGTAGAATATTTAAGCAGTGTTGGACTTTCTAACGCTCTATCTTTACAGTAGTCACCTATGGTGGTGGAAGTAGCTGTGATGTCTGGATTTATAGTAATGAATTCATCATTGCAATTTAGTTGAAAAGAACCATCTATTTTTACTTCTATCCTCCTACCGATGGGAACCACAAGTATCCAAGCACAATCTAGAGAGTCATTGTATGAACTTGGAACGTTTAAAATATTTACAGAATTTTCCGTGGCATGTACTACGCCACCACAGGGCTGAAGCTTCCATTGGACATCAAATGATAACGAAGCGCTTTTGCTTTTTACAGCCATAAAGTCTACTGTAGACGATGGTATTCTTATAGCAGTGTCGGTGCTATGACAAAAGTCTCTGTTGAATCTGATTCCTCTGTTACTAATGATAGAGTTTATATTTAATTTTGGATCAGAATATCGGCATAATTCATTATTTATGCTTATAGTAGAGTTGATATATACTTTTACGTATAGCGTATTTACGGGTATATTTGTTGTGTTGGATGAAGTACTAATAATATCTCTAGCGTCATAGTTATAATTCCATATACAAGTGTAGGCTCTGTCGAGTATTGGAGACATAAAGTGCCCACTCGACCCTCTCAAGCGATCACCACAAAGAGCTGGCTTATCAGAACTGAATTTTGCTTTGAATCTGTGACGTGCGCCAGTACTAGGACCCAGCCAAATGTAAATAGCCAATGTATTTCCAGATGATTCAAATATTTGAGTTGATGGGGAATAGTCATCGCTGGGAATAGTCTGTAGCAGAGAGCGATACGATTTGTCATTGTAAATGTTTATTCTATGTCTTTGTACATCAGCGTCCAAGAATTCCAAAGTTACTCTACGTGATTCAGGGACGGTAATCTTCCAATGGCAAGAGCGTATTGTAGTATCTCTTGGATAACCTGGTGTAGAAAGATAACCTTCAGGAGTATTGATCATTCCACCGCACTTAGGTATCGAGGAATTAAAAGTAAAACGGAATCCTCTATGCTCAGATACTTGTGTGTATTCACTTGGTTTTCCAATTCGGAGTTTGATAGTTACATCGTTTGATAAGGTTTCAATCAATTCATGAGGTGAATCTTGAAAAACTGCGTCACTACAAAAAGTCTTCAAAATAGTAACGGTGTTGTTTTCGGGAAATGATTCTTCAATAGTTACTTTAGTATCACATGGTGCCTCAGAATCTGGTAAATTTATATCTTGAGCTTGAAACAGGAACGTAAATAATGAATTACCTATCACGCGCCATTCGCATACTGTTCCATATTTTAGTATAGGCATATGCGGATATCCGGGAGATGACAATGCTCCGGTTCTAGCATTTATAGTTCCACCGCAAACATCAAGAGAGACATTAGCTTTAAATCCATTGTTGGGAGTTTGCTTTTGTGTAGAATATTTCACATAGAGTACGTTATTACTCGTTTTTATAGTACCAGGTATTTCAGTGCCACACAATCGGCCTTTGAGTGGTGATAGTTCAGAAGATCCGTCGCGCACATCTATAAACTCTAAATTACAGTCGGTGTCTTTGTCTATATCAATTCTATTGAAATCAATTCTTAATATTTCACCCGGTGGACCTGAAAATTTCCAAATGCATTCAGTATAAGGTGTTGGTATCGATGGATAATTAGGAGAAGTTATTTCTTCCCAATTATGATCAGAGTTTAACATAACCGTGGCGCCACATTCTACTGTCTTCTCTTCATACCACAGTTTAAAACTCTTGAATATATTTGTGGTTAGCGTATTAGAATAAGTAGAAGTATAACTTACAAATAACAAATTACTTGAAGTTATGATTTCGTTTCTTTCTTCGTGAGAGTAACCACAATATTTTCCACTACTTAATAAAGGCGATTCGATTGAATCTCCGTTGCGCAACGTTACAAATGTGCTACAATCTACACTTGTGATATTAAATTGCAGGAACTGAAGTTTGATTAGCCTTCCAGGTCTCACTTTTATTTTCCAGACACAATTGCCTATAAAGTAATTGCGTTGCTTAAAATCCCACCAAGATGGGGTCACTATGCCTGATACATCTGTAAGGGTCCCGCCACAGGCGGAAAACACTTTTGCTTCGAATCCTTTAGCTGTAACTGTGCTATCAGTTTCAAATGCTATTTTAATATATGAAGACGCGTTCATAGTTTTTGCAAAATCTTCAGATAAACACACTTTTTCTTTGATAGGTACCCATTGGGTCGGGGTATCTGATGTAAAGATAGAAACAGAGTCTGCGAAACAACCCGATGTTTGTTCTAATTTTATGGCGAAAAACTTTAAAGTTAAGTGACGACCAGGAGTTGATTTGTAAATCCATTGACATTTCAAATTATTCCCGTAATTTTCAGGATAGTTGGGTGTTTGAATAGTAGCACTATCGCCAGCGCTAAGAATTTGGGTCTCATTCGATCCACAGTTTATTGTATACTCTGAAGCAATCTGGCTTTCTGCGTTATCAGTCCTGGACCAGCGAATAGAGAATAGAGAGCCAGTGTTGGTTTCGTGCAATTTGAGTTTCAAGTAAGCAACGTTAGAGGTAGTATGAACCACTTTTTCATTATTATTAAATATTCCACAAAGATTTTCTATTAAAGATGCGTCTTCATCATAGCCATCATATATTGCTAAGAAATTAGAACATGATTCTCCTTGTGACATTATTTCTAATTTTGATATAAAAAGCGTAATAGTGTCTTTTGGCACAGTTATTCGCCACGAATAATCAGCAGCCCCTACGTATGAAGAAGGATATAATGGAGAAGTAACTATTCCACTTTCTAAACCCATAATATCATTGCCGTGTATGAAACCATAATTAATCAAGAATCCAGTTCTAGAATCTTTGCTGTCAGTATGGAACCTTATATAAAGTTTCGAGGCTGTAGTTGTATTTGTTGGAATATCGTCTCCACAATAAAGCCCTAGTAGTGGACCTCCACTGTGGCTTTCTCGGACTTCTAAATAATCTTGGTTGCATCCTTCAGAATATTGTAAGTTGAAAGTTTCAAAAACAATATAAACCTTGTTTCCTGGGGATGTTCCCAAAGTCCATTCACAGTCTGTATTAATGGGATAAGGCTGAGGATAGTTAGGTGACGCGATGTCCCCTTCTTCTGATGTTAATGTGCCTCCACAGGCACTTGTGAATGACGTATAATGTGCAGAAAATTGGCCCTCTATAGAATTGGTATAAGTCCCAAGTTCTAAAGTCAGAGCATAGCCATGACTCACAATACTCGGAGGAATTTTACGCCCGCAGTATTCACCAATCAATGGGGCGCTAACATCATCGCCTTCGCGAATTCGTAGAAACGATGACGGACAGCTTCTATTTGTTAAAATGTCATAATTTTTTGGCAAAGATAAATGTGTTATTGTTAAAGTGATCTTTTGATCAGGGGTTGGAGCGTGTATAGTCCATATGCAACTTCTGTTAGTATATCTGAAAAAATTATCATTGGTCAATATTCCGTCACGACTAGCGTTGATAATCGCACCACAGGTAATGGTAAAGTTGGCTTTAAAACCTTTGGCTGTTCCATAGCCGTCGGTCATAAATTGCAGTGCTAAATTATTATTTTTGGATATATATTGTTTGCTCTTTGTTTCAGGACATATTAGTTGAGAATAATTTAAATTGGTGATACGTGAACTGTCATAAAGTTTAATATTATCTCCACACAAACTGCCCTCGTCATCAATATCAGAATATAAATCTAAGTCCATGAAGTTTAGTTCAATGCGATGATTTATAGGTACAGCCAACGTCCAAAGACAATCTAAATTATTATCATAGTTTTTAGGATAGTTTTGAGAGTATATTACTCCTGACATAGCCACAATTCTTGCTCCACAACCAGATTTCCAAGAGTGAAAATTAGATGTAAAGAAGACATTTCGTAAATTTGATCGCTTTGAAAAACGTATCAACATAAAATTCGTGCTTGATTGTACGTATGTACTTGAGCGATGACAAAACTTCGTAATAAGAGGAGAATTTACCGTCTGACCATTAAATATTTCGATGGCATCAATTGTACAGTTAGGGGAATCTGTCATATACGCTGAAGCAAAAGTTATAGTGATGCTTGTGCCTAATGGACTTTCTATTAACCATTCACATTCCATTTCTCTACTAGATGCTATGCTTTTATCTAGAATAATAGAACCAAATCGTTTTTGAATATATCCACCACAACCATAGCTGATCCATTCTAATCTGAAGCCTGTACGCGGAATAAACGTTCCTGTTACGAACTTTATTTGCAACGAATTATTATCGGTGCTTTGAATACGAGGTGAATCTAATCCACAATATTTTTTTGAAAATTGAGGTTGATCGGTTTCTTTCCATTGCAAGTAATCGTTTTCACAGTTAGATCGTAGCTGTGTCGATGTGTGATCGTGCAGGGGCCATCTGAAGCTGCCGTAGTTGCGGAAGGCGGGTCTATAAGATTTGTAAATGTCAAAATGAGTAAAGGTCACATTGATCTTATTACCCTTGGGAACATTAATAGTCCATAAACAATTCAAATTTAGGCGGTAGTTACTTGGATAGTCGGGGCTTTCTATGACTCCGTATCTGCCGGTAATATTATTTTGACAAACTGTGTCATAATTTATGAGGAAACCTCTACTTACAATATAAATATCTGTTCGAAATTTAATAAATGCAGTGTTACTACTTGTTTCAATGCTATTTAAGTTAGGTTCCATGAAACAATGCTTTCCTAAGCTATTAGAATTTTCGTCGCGGCCATCAAAAATTTCAACATAGTCATCTCTACAGGAAGCAGTTCTTTCTAAATCCAAATCAGAAAATCTTATTCGGATTCGAGAACCTTGACTTGTGACTATTTTATAGAAACATTCCGCATTTTCATAGTAGTTTTCTGGATAGTTGGGTGATGAAATTGACCCAGATGAACTAGTTAATGTTCCTCCGCATCCTGTTATTGTACCATCCCATTCTATTTTAAAACCATTACCAGTCATATAGAAATCCGAATGAAATCTAAGGAACAACTTATTTGCAATCGATATGATGCGCCTTGACTGAAAACTGCCACAATATTTACCAATCAATGGCGAATTTTTTGTTGCACCATTACGAATTTCTAGAAAATCGCCAAGGTCACATTTGTCACGAATGGGACGTTCTAGATCGAATTGTGAAATGTTTAACATAATTTGTTGTCCAACAGGCACAGTGATTGTCCATGTGCAATCTCGATTTGGTTCATATCGCTTTGGCCATCCGGGAGAATATATGAAACCGTGAGATTTGACATAAACGGCTCCACAGTGTGTTCTCACATCTAAAAACGTGTATGACAAAGAAAAACCAGTTAATTTAACACTACTGTCGGATTGGAACCTCAACATCAAGCGGTTTGTGGTGGTCGTTAAAGCTGGAGGAGGTGAACTACCGCAAAATTTTCCGAGCGTCTCATTGTTGTTACTGCCATCTATTTCGATGAGTTCTAAATAATCACTACTACAGGATGGCATGTTTTCAATGTCAAATCTGTTCCACGTTAGTTTGACGTGCATTCCTTCAGGAGCAATTAACATCCATGTACATTTTTGATTACTTTTGTAAGTAGCCGTATTGTCTCCAGACGGATAGCTAACTAACCCTGTGGTCTCTCTGAAAATACCGCCACATTCAGTGTCTATTGTTGTATAGTTTGCATAAAATCCCGTCCCGGAAATGCTCATATCCGAGTTGAACCTTAAATATAGGTAATTGTGGGTGGATGTTTGTACAGGAGGAATGTGTTCGGAACCACCACAAAATCGTCCTAAAAGAGTTGCGTTACGATCTGAACCATCTCTTATCTCTACATTGTCGTATTGGCAATTATAATATCTGTTATCCTCAATATCAAAATCTTGGAAAGTCAACTGGATTGCTTTCCCTGGCACTGTACCTATGATGTATTCACATACCTTATTGTTAGGATAACTGAAGGGATATCCAGGTGACTTAACGATACCACTATTTCCGAATATTGTTTTTTGACAAACTGTTTCAAAAGTTATCTTAAATCCGTCAGATGCAGTGCTATGATCAGTCTTAAAAATTATGAAAAGATTATTTGATGACGAAATATATGACTTTGGGTAAGTGACGCCGCAGAATTTTCCAACAAGTTTTGAATTGGCTGACGGGCCATCGTAAACCTTTAGGTAATCATACCTGCATCTGATGGAACTTTCTAGTTTAAATGATTTGAAATTTATGCGAATTTTGGTATCAGGGCCGGTGTTTATTTTGTACTCACATAATAAGTTACTTAAATAAACATCATTGTAAGATGGTGAAACAATTTCACCTCTGTCTAAAGTGTATAAGCCCCCGCAGCCAGGTATTCCTTCCACAGGAGCAAAAGTAATCTGGAATCCATTTCCAGACCCATATGCGTCTGAATGGAAGTGTATCGACAGCTCGGAGCTGGACGACTGTACGGGTGGGGGCTGGGTGGAGTTGCAGTATTTAGCGAGTAGGTCGCTAGCTTGTTCTCCGTCGTATATCACTAAGTAATCAAAACTACAATTAGAATGAGTTTCTATATCTAGAGCAAAAAAATGTAATAATATTCTTTTACCGAAAGAAGTAGTTAAATGCCAGTAGCAATCTCGATTTGGCGGGTACTTTCCCGGTGAACCTGGCGAATTAATATGACCGTAGGTTGTCGCATCTACTTCGCCGCCACATACCGGATTGATGCTGTTCCAATGCAGCGCAAACCCATCTTTTGCAACGGTTTTATCAGAACGGAACCATAGATATAAATTGTTAGTACTGGATATTATATTACCACCTTTTGGCAATTCATTTCCACAAAATCTACCTATGAGTTGACTGGATGAAGTTCGGCCGTCATGAATTTGTAAAAAGTCATACATGCATTCAGGCTCTAATTCTAAGTTAAACTTGCTAAAAGTCACGTTTATTACTTTATTTGGGGCTGTGTGAATAACCCAAGCACATTTTGAATTATGATCATAAGAATTATTCGTTAAAGGGTATATGAGACTACCTTCTTCAGCGTCCAAAACACCGCTGCAGGATTTGGCTCTCATCTGGCATAAATGGCCCGAGTACTGAGCTGTACACTCACATCTGAAGCCCGTAGAACTGTCATCAGGTTTGCATGTGCCTCCGTTTTGGCATGGATTGCCCGAACAATAGTCGATGGGAATATCACAATGAACTCCACTGTATCCTTTGAAACACAAACACGTGTAACCCGACAACAAAAGGTGGCACTGGCCATGAACACCGCACGGGTTAGTTTCACAATGTTGCGTAGAATTTCCGCCGACTGCAACATAACACCCATGGAGTCCTACTCCATCGCCTTCCATTCCTAGAGGACAAATACACTGCACTATTGCCATAGTTTCGAGACACTGCGCAGAGGGATGACAGCCGCCATGGTTGACGTTGCAAGATCCTCTCCATGTGCACGTTGCGCCGTCTCCTTGGTAGCCAGGCGGGCAAGGACCGCATATGCGGGATCCTATCGTATTGTGACACGTCGTCAACGGGCTGCAGCCGCCATTCGGAGTCGTCACACACTCGTCAATGTCGTGACAAGTGAAGCCGTCTCCTTCGTACCCCGCAGGACACTGCCCGCATCTGAACGATCCAGGTAGATTGATGCAATTTACTTTTGGATTCGCAGAGCATCGAGACCCGTGACTAGAGTCGCATTCGTTTACGTCTGTCAGGCACGCAACGCCGGTGCCATTTGTTTCCCATCCTTGGTTACATAAGCATTTAATACCTTCTCCACTGGCAACAGGAACGCAAGTACCATATCCACACATTTCGAAGTTTCCTGCAGAGCAGTCTTTTTCTCGCCTTGTGCAATGAATACCGAACCATCCTGCAGCGCAAAGACACTCGTATGTTCCTGGTCTATTTATACAAGTAGCTCTATTTTGGCACCCCAAATCTGTTCCAGCAAAATTGCGACATTCGTTAACGTCGACTTCACAATTTCGTCCCTCCCAATTTGACGGGCATAGGCAATGATAGCCACTAGCCAAGTTTAAGCAGGTACCGGCGTTTTGGCACGGACTGGACTGGCATTGATCTCTTCCTCTGCTATTTAGCTGGAATTGGAGGTTTGACACTCGATTCGTCAGTCTGTTGATCCTTCTCATCATCAATGTTATATTAAGTAACAGGTCAGACGGTGTTGCAGTCACTTGCTTTTCCAATCTATCTAGTCGACTCAGAATGCCATTTGGTCCATTAAGATATTTTTCAAAATTGTCACTGGCAGCAATTTGGTAATGTTCCCCGATGTCTGAAATTCCCAAGTGGAGTAAATTGATATCCTTCGCAAAGATACCAGATTTAGGTCCATTAACACGTAAGTAGATATTCTTGTCCTGAGCTGCTTCAAGTATAAGATGTCCATTTAATGATGAAATTTTGGGTCGGTCTTGATAATCTTGACATTCGATATACACAAACCACACTACCAGATACAACCACGCGATGAGCATCGTGGCCCTGGCCGTACATGTGCGGTAAAACCGTTTCTGTTAATAACTGGTGTACTAGGTGCATAGGCTTTTTATTAACTAATCGCGAGGGGCGTATGGTCCGCCCCCAACACAAAATATCCTTTTACACGTTGCATTCACGTCAACATATTGTACTGGCGTTGATAACAAATGGCCATGTGTAACATTAGCGGAGTTAGATAGAGCATTGCTGGGGTTTGCTTCATTCTCATGTTGCATTGTTTTTTTGTATCTATGCATGGTGTAACATAACAATAGAATCAGGACTTACTAGAACCACTGCAATAATAATCATTAAAAGAGTCGTAACAGGTACAAAATTTTATTAACATTTAGTACAATCAGTCTGTGTATATAAGTAAATTAATACATACATTAGCAGCCTATCTATTTTATATGGCTGGTACAAATTAAATGCTTAAAATGGCAACAGTAAACTTATCACACGATCGGCCTGGGCCCGGGTAAGAGGCTGGCCATCATCATTCATATCGAGATACACTTTAGACAGTTATTCAACGGTACGTGATATAAACCAACTGTTTCAATAGTAGTTAAAGCACATTAAGGCTGTGAAAAACAATAAGACAGTATCAATTGCATTTAAGGACTATTTTTCTATAACAAAGAACTGATTCGGAGGAAAACACTCTGGTCGATTTGATCTTGTTAAAGTTTATATGTTATACATTATTTTTCTTTCTCTTTTCGGAAGTTCAATCAATGTTCTATGAAATACATTTAAGGCGATGAGGAAGGCTAACATATGGACTACTATGTATATTATAGCTAGTATATTATACTGTTCGTAGATGCGTGTGCGTATGGGTATAATAAAAAAACATCATTGGGCTCATTTTTTAAATGTTCGACCTCCTCGTCGCCTTAAAATATGGGTAAAAGGCTATTAGGGAAAAATATGGGTAAAGGACTATTAGGGAACATCGATAACAACATACTCGTAGGTAGATACATATTTTTTAGATTCGAATCGTATTCACCGTAATGTTACAATTACAGAAAAATGTACATAATACCCAATAAACATTGTTTACTTTTATTAAAAGATGAATTGAATTTAAAGATAATGCGCGAGCATTTTTTTCTTAGAAATGAAGTAACTAGTAAATAAAGTGAGTGATATCGTGTAACGTTATTCAAATATGAGTGAGCCCGCCTACGCCCACGTTTGTGCTACCTGTCGTGAACGCCTCAACAAAAAGCTATTTTGGTGAAAATACACTTATTTGGTTATCAATAACATTTTTTTTAGACCAAATATCATTGGCAATGACTTAATTAAGAGAAACTAAATACGAAAAATTAATTCAACGAAATCGGTACGCCGCGGTATTATTTAAAATTAAAATTAAAATTAAAACATTGTTACCGTTTTCGAGAATTGATTTTGTTTATCAAATGAGGTATAGAAGACGCCCCTTTAATATCGGTACTTCATGCCCCTACAACACGATTGTCAACTATTTAAGTGATTGTCAAAACGAACAATACCCTCGATGAATATTTAAAGTTATTACGACTCTACATGTAGTGTGTTGTAATTGTAACATTGCATAAAGATAATTTTTTTAAATAGTATTAGAGAACAATTAATAATCTTAAAGCCTAAAAAACAACAGAACACAAATATTTCTTGAAACACTCCTCTCGTAAAAAATGGTAATAACTCTTTTGCAGAACTAAAACTGTGCGTGATCACGGTGCGAAACATTAAAGACGTTTTACTCAAAACCATGGTATATTGC
Organism: Eudonia mercurella; assembly: GCA_963082485.1. NCBI lineage: Eukaryota > Metazoa > Arthropoda > Insecta > Lepidoptera > Crambidae > Eudonia > Eudonia mercurella. The sequence goes on along the minus strand of OY720027.1, from coordinate 21,241,360 downwards.
AACAGTTCACTTATAAATGACTATCAAATATTTAAACAATAATATTAGCTACACGTTCTACAAATATTATTACTCAGAGATATTATATTTACAAGAAAGTGTAGTCCGACGAGTCCGCGCCGGCGCCGGCTGCTGCCCTCAACCACTCACCACTCCGACCCCGAGGGGCGGCCTTCCGAACTTTATATTTTACATCAACTGTAGATTAGTACAGTCGCCATAAGATATATTGTAGCCGTCAAGGTAATCAGATACATATAAGCATTTTAAAATGACAACAAGTTTTTACCACTATATTTGATTAGTTTTCATATATATCTGAACAGCTGCATTTCAATATATATATACATACATACACACACACACACACACACACACACACACACACACCCCTGTTTGTACAGACGGCCTTTCGAGGACTTTGGTTTTATATCACCCAACCGAGGACTCTCTCAAAAACTATGTTAATGACGTTGTATTGCTTTTTTAATACGATGGAAAGAAACAGAACATACATTGCTAATTGACAGGTCTATTCTTGTGGCGTTATCGCAGCATTTTGTTTATTAACTTTCGTTGACCAATGCGGGGACTTAAAATACACTGCCAACGCTTATGGAGACATCCTTCCGAGGACGTTTGTGTTAACCTTTCGAGGACCCAATGGCCGGACTAGACATGACAATCCGAGGACTCGCTTTCACACACTTTTTCTTGAGCCCAGTACAATGCGAGGACCTTGTGTTAGACTTTACACAAACTATGTGAGGACGTTTTCCCGAGTCCCGCGTATACAATACGAGGACCACTAATGTGTAAAAATAACATGTTTGAAGTACCATCTGAGAACATTTATTTTTTAATGCTCCAACACAGTATTTTCACTATTGGCTGACAAAATGACCAATCGCGAATAATTTGTTGCGTGGAAGTGTAGGCGTTTGTTTATCAAAGAAACCTAGCGATGCTTGTGACTAGAGTCGCACGCATTGCAGTAGCCGCAGATTCCACACAAGACTCCAATACGGTGCGGACGTATTACAGCAGTCTACGGGTAACTTCTTGTGATAATTTATTATGATTCCTATTTCACTTACGTAATATATGATTTTATATTAAAAATATTATAATACATTTAAATCTTAAAGGTTTAGTTAACATTGTAATAACAATGTAACATTTAATAGTAAAAAGCTTAGATTTATTTTCTCTGATCTATTTATGGAAGTAGGGATTAGTCATACCTAGTCAGGACTTGTAATTGTAAGGATTAAGTAATTTCGACTTGGCGCGGCGAAGTTTACAATAACTCGCGTTGGGGTATATGTGAACTGCTATTTTCGTATTGAGACCAAAATTTTTGATTGTGTTAAAGAGGCGAAATGCACAATCAGTGATCGTATTTTTTTTTAATATTACGGGGAAGCTTTATTATAAATTATCCTATTTATATTTATGGTATTAAATTAAGAATGCGCCACCGCGATAAATTGAACCCCCGCTAGGAATCAAACCAAGACTGCTGGGTCTGAGACCGGTGGTCTTATCACTAGACCACAGAGGCGGTAAAACTGGTGGTAGAATTGTCATAAAAAATATTAACATATTTAAGAAATTTTACCGCACCTGTGGTCTAGTGGTAAGAACTCAAACCCAGAGGTCCCTGGTTCGATTCCCAGCGGGGGTACAGATTGTGCTCGGTTTGGTCGGTGGTAGGGCTTCTTCTAATTCCGCCTGGCTAGCTACCACCATCTTATCTAAATATGTCGCCATAACAACCATGTTATCAACATTGTTGTGTTCCGGCAGTTAGAAGTTCTGGTAAACCTAAAGGTAAAGGTAGTTAGTTAGTAGTGACTCTAAGTAACGGCTACTTCTAAAAAAAAGTTAGTTATGGATAATTAAAATTTGCCCGTGACTCCGTTCGTAAGAGCTATAAAAATGATTATAAAGGATATTAAATATTTTTTTTACCATAAGAAGTTCGTATACACCACTATGAATGGTGGTGGTGTACCACAGAGAAGTCAAGCTGTGTCTATGATCTGACCCAACTGATTTAGATGTAACACCGTACTTTTTTAGATAATTCTGCTTTCTAACAAAGAAAATTGAATCAAGATCTGTTGAGCGGTTTGTGTGTGATAGAGTACCTAACAAACAAATAGACAGACGGACAAACAAAAATTCTAAGATTTAAAAAAAAAAATATTTAGGGTATGTTTTTTTTTTTTGGAGAGTTTGCTGATGGCATTTTCAGCTTCACCGGGCTTTT
>OY720027.1:21188098-21238885 GCA_963082485.1 Eudonia mercurella | reverse complement strand
AATCACAAACACAGTAAGTTGTATTTAATGCGTTCATAAATTGTGCGGCAGTATCGCACTGTTACGATCACATTTCTACGAAATCACTCCCACAAATATTACTACCTACAACGGACATTGGCCTTAAAGTGTCGATCATTGATGGCTGTTTCAGTACTTCCGCCCCTTTTCTACGAAATGACTCCCACAAATGGTAAATATAGAAGGCGAGCGCAAAGATTTTACACATCAAAAATACATTTTGATATTAAAAAAATCATTATATTATGCTTAAATATGTGTACTTAGCACCACCGAAGTTTTAAGTCATTCGATCGCTCGTGTGGGGAAGTTCTTTATAATAATTACGAAAGTTTCTTGATGACGCGATGACGCCAGAATTGCATAATGTAGCGATTTCTATAGATCCAAGTTTCCTTTCGACTTCAGTCCGAATATTACGTACACCTCGATGTGTATATTACATGTTGTATATTACCGATTTTAGTAACAAAGTAAGAAAGGTCAAAAATTTAAATAAGTAAATTATAACTCAGTAGTACAACACGTATTAAGCGAAATAAATATTGTTAAGTGAGCGAATTGTATTTTTGAATAAGTTGTTTGTGCGTCTGCATTGGCCGCGATGGCCTTGGGCTTGCGCAGTCCCTGCCACAGCAGCGCGCGGCGGCTGGAGTAGTGTAGGTGTAGTGTGCACTCACCCCCGGCGCGGGTCGAGCGCGATGGCCTTGGGCTTGCGCAGTCCCTGCCACAGCAGCGCGCGGCGGCTGGAGTAGTGTAGGTGTAGTGTGCACTCACCCCCGGCGCGGGTCGAGCGCGATGGCCTTGGGCTTGCGCAGTCCCTGCCACAGCAGCGCGCGGCGGCTGGAGTAGTGTAGGTGTAGTGTGCACTCACCCCCGGCGCGGGTCGAGCGCGATGGCCTTGGGCTTGCGCAGTCCCTGCCACAGCAGCGCGCGGCGGCTGGAGTAGTGTAGGTGTAGTGTGCACTCACCCCCGGCGCGGGTCGAGCGCGATGGCCTTGGGCTTGCGCAGTCCCTGCCACAGCAGCGCGCGGCGGCTGGAGTAGTGTAGGTGTAGTGTGCACTCACCCCCGGCGCGGGTCGAGCGCGATGGCCTTGGGCTTGCGCAGTCCCTGCCACAGCAGCGCGCGGCGGCTGGAGTAGTGTAGGTGTAGTGTGCACTCACCCCCGGCGCGGGTCGAGCGCGATGGCCTTGGGCTTGCGCAGTCCCTGCCACAGCAGCGCGCGGCGGCTGGAGTAGTGTAGGTGTAGTGTGCACTCACCCCCGGCGCGGGTCGAGCGCGATGGCCTTGGGCTTGCGCAGTCCCTGCCACAGCAGCGCGCGGCGGCTGGAGTAGTGTAGGTGTAGTGTGCACTCACCCCCGGCGCGGGTCGAGCGCGATGGCCTTGGGCTTGCGCAGTCCCTGCCACAGCAGCGCGCGGCGGCTGGAGCCGTCGAGGCGTGCCACCTCCACGCGGCCGGCGCTCGAGTCCGTCCAGTACAGGTTCTGTCCGCTCCAGTCGATGGCCAGTCCTGTCCGGCCGATAAAAATCTTTATTCGCATCTAGTGCGGAAATTTACAAAAAAAATACAACACCAATAATTGGTGAAGAAGACAGTCAATGACTGTCTTCTTTTCCAGCAAGATCTTGATAGGCTCTATCACTATTGCGTAAATAACAAACTTGAACTTAACATATCAAAGTGCAACAGTATCACGTTCAGTAGATCTCCTAATGCGGTCCACAATGCCTACACAATTAATAACCAATCGTTGCAACGTGTTGATTGCATGAGAGATCTTGATTCTAAGCTCGTCTTTGATAAACATATTGACTTAATCACATCGAAAGCTTCTAAAACACTTTGATTTGTTCTCAGAACAACTAAAGACTTCAAGTCAGTAAAATCCTTAAAACTGTTATATTGCTCCTTAGTGAGAAACCAATTAGAGTATGCAAGCCAAGCGTGGAATCCGCATTATAATGTTTACGTAGATAAGATCGAAAGAATCCAAAGTTTCTGAGATTTAAACAGACCCCCAGCCAGCGGCTGATGGTGCGCGCCTTGCTGTATGGTGAGTAATGCTAACGCTCCGCTCACCGTCGACGACCCCCAGCCAGCGGCTGATGGTGCGCGCCTTGCTGTATGGTGAGTAATGCTAACGCTCCGCTCACCGTCGACGACCCCCAGCCAGCGGCTGATGGTGCGCGCCTTGCTGTATGGTGAGTAATGCTAACGCTCCGCTCACCGTCGACGACCCCCAGCCAGCGGCTGATGGTGCGCGCCTTGCTGTATGGTGAGTAATGCTAACGCTCCGCTCACCGTCGACGACCCCCAGCCAGCGGCTGATGGTGCGCGCCTTGCTGTATGGTGAGTAATGCTAACGCTCCGCTCACCGTCGACGACCCCCAGCCAGCGGCTGATGGTGCGCGCCTTGCTGTATGGTGAGTAATGCTAACGCTCCGCTCACCGTCGACGACCCCCAGCCAGCGGCTGATGGTGCGCGCCTTGCTGTATGGTGAGTAATGCTAACGCTCCGCTCACCGTCGACGACCCCCAGCCAGCGGCTGATGGTGCGCGCCTTGCTGTATGGTGAGTAATGCTAACGCTCCGCTCACCGTCGACGACCCCCAGCCAGCGGCTGATGGTGCGCGCCTTGCTGTATGGTGAGTAATGCTAACGCTCCGCTCACCGTCGACGACCCCCAGCCAGCGGCTGATGGTGCGCGCCTTGCTGTATGGTGAGTAATGCTAACGCTTCGCTCACCGTCGATGACCCCCAGCCCTTCGAGCAGCCGCTCGGTGCCGCCGCCGGTGGCTGGGCAGCGGCTGATGGTACGCGCCTTGCTGTCGGCCCAGTAGATCTTGGACTCCGACACGTCCACCTCCAGTGCGCTGGAACCGCAAAACAACTTCAATTGGACGTAAACGTCTCACTTCCGCAGCGTGATTTCATTGTGAATAGAGCCTGATTATTTTTCTAAATTTATAACGAGCGCTGTACGGGACGATGACCGTACATTCAGCGCGGTCAGCATTTTACGTCTGCAGCGACAATTTTGTGATAATCTATAATTAATTCACATTCAGCGATCATATCGTCTACTCGTTGATGGTTAACTTAGCATTTTTATAATTTTATTGTTAATAGCATTTAAAGTATATTTTATATTTATATATTAATACGTGAAGCAAAAACTTTGTACCCCTTTTTGTCAGTTGTCAGTAGTATCACGGATATATATCCCGTCCCGCGCTGTAGATATAATTAGCGGGCCACCTTGTGTACGACCGTGCGTACATATGGCGCGCGAGGACTTAAATATTAGTTCACAATAGTAACTAAACTGTATTGACGTTGTTACCGTGGTGTACAGTCACGACCATAAACAAGTATAAACTTTTGTTTAGTTTTGAAAGTTATTTCATTGTATTAAGAGTTACATTGTCTACATGTTATTACTCATGACTGTACCTTTATAAATAAATTAAAAAAAATATATCCGTCGTCTGTGAGGATGGGAGTCGTTGAAAAGCATTGAGTTCGCTACTAGTTATATAATTTTACTTGCTCAAAGAATGCCAACGTTTAAAGTTTTAGATTAAAAAAATAAGACTGAAAAGTAAATACAGAATTTAAATAAATAAAAACAAAATTATTAGAAAAATACCTATTTAAAAACTATATAAAAAATTTAGACTAAATTAAAACTATAATAATATTTTATTATTGAAAATTACAAAATTAATATCTGAGATTATAATAACCCAAAGAAACTAAAACTAATACAAACCTAAATTATGGCACAAAAATTCCTCCGCGTCGCAGTCGACTGGTAAAGCACCCAAGAGACTGGCGGCATTGCCACGTTGAATGGAAATGCTTAGTCTCTGGCCAAGGAAAAAGCCAGCCTTTGGGTCATGGCAAGTGTCAACCAGCCGTTTGGAGATGTAACAAACTTAAAGCTTGTTTCACACGTACCACAACCACACCACACCGTCTCGCGACAAAAGGTGGTCAAGCTGTGGTTACGTGTGAATAGTTCCGCTGCGGCTTCTTGCGGTTGCGTTGTGTTAACTACAAAATGTTTGCGATATGGCCGGCCGCTAGGTCGCGGTGTCGCTGGTGGTTGCGTAGTGGTTGCGCCGTGGCTGCGATGTAGTCGGTATCAAACACGCGGTCAATAATGACGGCAAAATGTGGCCCGTGTGAATTCAACTATTCATTTTCATACAAATTAGCGCCCGCCCACGTGTTGTGGTTGTGGTTTGGTTGTGGTACGTGTGAAACAAGCATTAGATTTAAGGTTCAGAAACAGTATTCAGTGCTAACTTGATTATAATTCAATTATTTTTATCATACTGCCCATCCAAAACCAACATTTAAAACTTTTTTTTTGCAAACTATGTAAAATTAATTATAATTAAATTATTTTTTGTTACTTCACGTCGTGAATATTGTTTACCATGTTGTGAAACTCTGTTATTGGCTAAAGTTTAATAAGCATGATTGTTACAATAAGGCTGTTGAGTTTCCTAATAAAAAAATATATCTATACTACCTATACTAATATTATAAAGAAGAAACCTTTGTATTTTTGTATGTATGTATGTATGTATGTATGTATGTTTGCAACGAATAAACTCAAAACTACTGAACCAATTTAAAAAATTCTTTCACCATTAGAATGCTACATTAGCGCTGAGTAACATAGGCTATATTAAAAAATAAAAAAATAAATGTCCACCCGTGCCAAGCAGGGACGGGCCGCTAGTCGGTTAATAAAACACAGGGGTTTTTGTGAAATGTAGACGGGACCTTCAAACAGTTCGATATACAGTTTGTGTTGCGGCTGACCTGACTTCCTTGAGGTCCCGGATGGGCATCACGGCGTGGCTGGCCGGCAGCCCGACGCCGACGTGGCCGATCTCGTTCTTGCGCGCGTACACCAGGAACGCCTCCGGCTCCGCGCACTGCGCCAGGTCCGCACCCAGCTCCAGGCCTAGGAGCAGCGAGTTGTCGGTGTATCGTAACGGACTAGGTGGCACGACGGTCGAGAGCGGCCGCGGATCGTGCTCAGTGCTCAGTGGCGTGCACTCGGAGAGGCCTATGTCCAGTGGGCGTGTGTGTGTAGGCTGACGATGAGTGTTATATATGTAGTCGATAGCGGACAAATCATGGCTTTGAATTGACGTTCAAAGAACATTTGTAAAAGTTCATTTTGAATTTAAAAAAAATAGTTTTTTTTAGCTCTGTTACAGTTGGAAGTTAACTCAGATGATTGCTTATAGCGATCCCGGATTACTACGGCGTCATAAAAAACCAACCGTCTGCATCTCGCCGGGCGCCGTGATATTCCTAATGCACTTATTTTCTATATGAAAAATTACGTTTTAGATTAGGTTTTTAAAAAGTTTGGATCCCAATAGCATTTTTGTTTTGCGATATACGTAATACGTGTTGATGGGGCGGGGCACTCACCGAGCGGGCAGCCGCACACGCGGTCGGCGGGCCGGTTGAAGCAGAGGTGCGAGCAGCCGCCGTTGTCTCCGGCGCAGCGGCTGGGAGCCAGCTCCGTCCCGAGGCGGATCGCCTTCAGCCCCATCATGTTAGCCAGCTGCTCCACCACGGGTTGGCGGTCCGCGCCTGATGAATGCAGTACGTAATAAAGGGTCGTATGCTCGTTTGCCGGCTCTCGGGCTAGCCACCGCGGATTAAGAAAGCGAACCTTATCTCCGTGTGGTTAGAGCATATTTTTAATAAATACTGTCAACTTTTCGTTTTGTTAAAACGTATCTATAGTATTAATAAAGACGTAAAGTGACTTTGTTTGTTTGTTGACCAGTAGTTCCAGAACTACTGGTCCGATTCCAAAAATTCTTTCACTGATAGAATGCTACATTCAGTGCGGGTAAACATAGGCATAATATTTTTTAAATAATTTTTTTAAAATATCAAATCTACGCGGACGAAGTCGCGAGAAAAGTGCTAGTTTCAATATAAAGACAGTTTCAGTCGCTAATATTACTTAGTTCGAATTCGATGTTGATCGTTGATGACATTATACAAAAGCAATAATCAGCCACGATTATAGTCTGTTCATTATAGCTTGACACCCGTGACAGATGTCAAATTGTCATGCCTAGGGTTGAGACAATACTGATGTAATTGCATCAAATGATAATTGAAGTTATTAATTGAATATTTTCCTAACGAAGTACTGTTCATATATAATGTGCCAATTGATTTTCTTTTCAAATTGTTAGAAGTTCTATATAAACGTCATATACTCAAGAAAAATTTATAAAGACTAACAAATTTATTAATACAGCTATAATGAAAAATAGAAAGTAAATTTATCGATTGGCAGTTGAATATCAATTGAGCTTCACTTGGTTTTCTATCCCAACACTAGTATTTATTTGTAATGAAATGATCTTGTCAAGGAGTACATTTATTTTATTGTAATGTTTTAAAATTGTGATAAATGTGTGTTATGCGAGAGTTTATTGAAATAAATCTAATCTAACGTATAAAATAAAATCACTAAAGTAATTGTAGTATATTAAGTGATGGAATAAACAAAATAATGTTATTTCAATTCATGAGTCAAATAAACTCATACGCTTTTAAAAAGTCACGTCTTCGATTTTGATGACTTGTCACACAGGTATCAAAAACAAACCTTTGCCAAACTCGCATTTCGTCGGCTCACTGCAAGAACTCATCAATGGACGTAGGTACAAAATACTTTGACAAATCAATTATTTATATTCCTTTGATCTTGATCAATAAGGTTATGTTATTGTAAGTATGGGAGAATAAGTAAAAAAATATTTCTCTATAGTTATGATGGCATAAGGCATCTAAAACATTAATTACCAAATAGTTGTTAATGTCACTCAATGAGTTGTCACAGGTAGTCGACGATTTAGAGATTATGTAACCACTACACGAGTGGATGTCAAACGCGACTCATAAGTAGCCTCGTGGCGCATGTACCGGAGTCCTTGTCGATGCTGTCGAGCGAGCGGCGCTGCATATCGGTCCAGTAGAGGCGGCCGTCCAGCAGCGCCAGCCCGAAGATGTGCTGGATGTCCGCGCCGTGGATCTCGCGTCGGTTGCTGCCGTCCATGCCGATGGCCTGGCCAACATCGCTCGATGTAGCACGACAAAACGATTACGAGGCATATGGATCTGAACGTGTTGCGAGGATGGAATACCGGCGATGATCCAGAAGGATAACGGAGTGGAGACCGAGGCGAAACACACGAGGCCGGGACCGCCTCCCGGTCAGATAGCCGGACGATAAACGGCTAGCCGGCCACTATCGGATAATCTGTATCAGTCCTGCCGCAGTGTGGTCGACGACAGAAACAATATGTGCAAAGCGTTCGGAGAACGTCTATATCCGAAGGACTGAATAGGGGCTAACGATGATAATGGTAAACATAATAAAAAATATAAAAATGTCGTCTTATAAAATATTTGAATTATATCAAAAATTTAAAAAAGTTCAGTAAGTAATATACACTGTGACTGGCTAGACGACGGACGCGTTAGAGGAGGTGTACAAGAAGCCGATACCTGTTCCATTAAAAATAAAAAACACCACCTTAATTTTTTACTTTTTTTTTCCTGTTTATTTACAATTTACTACGCGGGCGAGCGAAGCCACTAGCGAGTCGTTGTCCGCGCGTGCGGTTGACCTTACTCGTGCGTGTAGTACATGCGAAATGCCGATAGTTCACTTTACTAAAAACGCGTAATAACTCGCGTGTTTTAAAATTTGCTATAACCTTTTTTAACTAAAAGTAGATCAAGTTACTTGTTTACCTCCTTAAACGCGTCCGTCGTCTAACCTGTCACGGCGTATATCGATAAAACTATTCAAAAACGCTTCTGAGAATACTCTCAGAAGCGTTTTTGAATAGTGAACATACGTTCACTCGGATAAAAACTTTTTGCAAATTACTTTGCTATAATGATGCGCATGTAGACGGCCGGCGGCAGATTAACCTACCCAAATCTGTCAAATTTCTCCAATTAATATTGACCCTTATAACCAAACAATAAAGTTCAAAATCGATTGTAGAAATTTGACAGTTTTGGGTAGGTTGATCTGCCGCCGCCGTGTGTACTTATTTCTTGATTTATTTATGTAATTGGGATAGTCAGAGCATTGGACCGGTAACCCCGGGGGCAGCGGGTTCGATTCCCACTCGAGCTTCCTGAGACTGCTTGATTTTTTCTAGTAAAATTTTATCTTGTCACTACATATAGCGTTGTGAATGCTAACATTAAAATTATAATATAGTAATTTGAAAAAATACAAGGCGTTGAAATAATTCCACGAGTCGGCAGTGCACCCGACCCGCATGTCACGGGGTGCGGGTTCGAATCCCGCTCGTGGAATTTTTTAAACACTTTGTCTTTTTTCAAATTATAATTCGTTCGCAACAATATTTGCGTAAATTTATATGTGAATAATCATGAATAATATAGTGTTAAGCTTCTTACTGTAAATATACACTCAGGGGCACATCTAACCACCCACCTCGTTATTTTCGTACAAACAGGCTCACTTTGCGACTCTATACATAAAAATGTCAATATATTTCTGCAAAGATCTGTATGCTAATGTTTAGGTTAAGCGTTTGACTGTCCAATTAGCACTTTGAGCAGTTTTAAAGATTTCTTCCCGTTTCCAAACCTTCGTTTAAGCAAAGCATTACTTTCTTACCATATCACATTGTATGGAATGTGATGAAGTATTCATTGTTCTGCTATGGTCAAATGCAATGGTTTCGGTACTCTTTCAAAATGCTAATTGGACAGTCGAACGCTTAACCTAAACATTAGCATTTTTTTTTTTTTTTTTTTTTTATACGTAGCACGGCAAATGACTCCAATTCACCTGATGTTAAGTAAATATGGAATCCAGATGCGACGATAACTGGTGCAGCGTGAGAACAGCGCAGCGTCAGTTATCCTCACTTTGCCGGCCCACAAGGTGCCTCTTCACGCCTCGTTTGAAGGACCCCATATCATAGGAAGGAGGGAAAACGTGTGCTGGCAAACTATTCCATGTTTTGGAGGTGCGACAAAAAAACGAGTCACCAAATTTCTTAGTGCGCGATGGAATATTAGAGACAGTGAAGCGGTGACTCCGGAGAGCAGCACGTGTACTCCTATGGAAGAAGGGAGAAGGTGGGATGAGGTCAAAGAGTTCTTCAGAGCACTCGCCATGGTATAAGCGGTAAAACACGCTGAGTGACGCAATATCTCTTCGCAATTGCAGAGTTTCAAGAGTATTTGTGACGTCTGCGTTGCCGATAATGCGTACAGCGCGACGCTGCAATCTGTCCAAAGCATCGAGAAGGTACTTTGCGGAACCGTCCCAGATGTGCGAGCAATACTCCACGCAAGACCGTACCTGTGTCTTGTACAAAAGGCACAACTGGTCAGGCGTAAAGAATCGCCGCACCCTGTTCAGAATACCGAGTTTTCGCGAGGCTGTTTTGATCACGGCTTCGATGTAGTCCTTTTGGTTCAGATCGCAGCGAATCGTCATACCGAGCATGTTGATACTGCTCTGCAGGCTTAGAGATGTACCCTGAAGAGTTGGAAGGGGAAAGAATGGTGACTTTTTTGCCGTGAACGCACACACCTGTGTTTTCTTGGCATTGAACTCAACAAGATTATTGGAGCCCCATTTAGATATGAGGTCCAATACCCGATTGAGCTCAATGACAAGATTCACTCGGTTAACTTCGGTTTCGACCCGCCCAGCCGCTGGGTGACCGTTATATCCCCCATGCACTGTGCTATCATCTGCATAGCAATGAATATTTCCAAGTGGAAGCATATCATTGATATGCAGAAGGAACAGCGTGGGGGACAGAACGGAACCTTGAGGGACACCAGCGTTCACTGACATGAACCGCGAAGCGCATCCATCAGACAGGACACGGATTCTCCGCTCATGTAGGAAGCCAGCGACCCAGTTGCAGAACTGAACTGGCAGACCGTATGCCGGGAGCTTGGAGAGAAGAGCTTTGTGCCAGACCCGATCAAAAGCCTTGGCTATGTCAAGGCTAACAGCCATTGACTCACCACGCTTGTCAATAGCCTCACCCCAGAGATGTGCAACGTACGCTAGAAGATCACCCGTTGATCGTTTCGGCCGAAACCCGTATTGGCGATCATGAATTATGGAGTGTTCTTCCAGGTAGTGTACACGTTGTTTATTTAAAATACGTTCCATGATTTTGCACAAAACTGAAGTAACGGCTATGGGGCGGTAATTAGATGGGTCTGACCGATCTCCTTTTTTGGGGACCGGTTGCACATTAGCTTCTCTCCAAGATTCCGGCACACAACCAGAAGAGAGCGAGAGACGGTAAAGGCGCGTTAACACGGGGGACAACTCCGCTGCACACATTTTCAGGACTATTGCTGGGATGCCATCAGGGCCATTAGCTTTCCGGACATCGATTGACTGCAGCTCCGCACGGACATCACACTGCCTGATTTTAAAATCAGGCATTGTGTGGCCACAGTGAGGAATTGAAGGTGGCTGTGCATTGCAGTCATCGATTCGGGAGTTAGCTGCAAAGAGTTTGGCCAGGAGATCGACCTTCTCCTGCGGCTTGTGAGCTAAAGTCCCGTCATGACATCTCAGTGGTGGCAGCGAGGGTTGGCAGAAATTTGATTGCACGGCTTTGGCCAGACGCCAGTAGCTACGGCTGCCCGTAGGATGCGTCAGTAGTTCTTGGCCGACCCGTGCAACGCGCTGGGCATCCGCTCTAATGTAGGCTCTTTTGCAAGACTTGGTGGCATTATTATAGGCTGCTTTCAGCGAGCGAGTTTCGGGATCTCCAAGAGCTTTACCTCTGATCCAAGCGCGGTATGCCGCCTGCCTGTTATCGACAGCGTTGGCACACTCACGGTTGGACCATCGGTTGCGCCGGCCTTTGCTGACGAGATAGGAGTGCGGAATATAGTATTCCATACCTAACACTATCTCATCAGCAACTGCAGTCGCACTGGCTGTCGGATCCTTCCCACTGAAGCAGCGCTGCCCCCAAGGAACGGATGCGAAATAGTCCCGCATACCATCCCAATCTGCCGACGAGTAGTGCCAAATTTGGCGTTTCGATACCGCTGAAGGCGGTAGCGGGGCCAGAGGCGCTTTGCTGGATACCAAGCAGTGGTCCGAAGATCCTAAAGGAGCTCGAACTTCCACTCGGTAACCAGCTGGGCGACTCGTCAGCATAAGGTCCAGCAAAGAGGGCGCGTGACCGACTATATCTGGGATCCTGGTGGGCTGGTTCACCAGTTGAGTCAGGTCGTGCGTGAGAGCGAATGCGTGGGCAGTTCTACCAGCATGGTCAGTTTTGGAGGAACTTAACCACAACTCGTGGTGAGCATTGAAGTCCCCCAAAAACACCAATTCCGCCGAAGGAAACCGCTCCTGCGCTTCATCTGCCACCCGACTAAGGTGTTCTATAAGTCGAGTTGTCTCCATGTCGCCATTATGTGATCGGTAGACGCAGACGTAGACACGGCTATGAGAGCCCAAGTCGACGTGTACCACAAGGAGGGAAAAGGAAGGGTCCTCCAGACAGCGCAGACGGCGACAGCAAACGTCTGTCCGGACAAACAAGCAAACTCCGGCTTTGGCTTTAAAGGATTCTTCAAGCACAAAGCCGGGATAGTGCAGGTAGGTGGTGTCAGCTGGACAGGTTATTTGTGTCTCCGTCAAAAACAACATTGCTGGCCGTGCCGTCTCAAGATGGTGGTGGACGGCATTGAGGTTTGCATGGAGTCCGCGGATGTTAGCGAACTCGACCTCAAACGGTATGGTTGTGGTGGGGGTGTGCACCGCTGTAATACCAGTTTTTGTTTTAGGCGCTGTCATGGTGGAGAGAAAGAGGGAGGCGTGAATCGAGGAAATGCTACCGCGATGCAAATAGTCAAAGTGCAGCGGCCTGTTTCACCAGGGGTCTGCCTAAAGTTGAGTATCATTAACCCGCCGAACGGAAGGGCCCCCGAACCCCCCCGGGAATGGCCGCCGGGACCCCACCTTCCGGTCACCAACCGGCACGACGGGCCACCCCGAGATTATGCGTGGCATGGTGAGGCAGCCTCACGAGCTGGTTAGGCTCGCTTGGGCCCCTGTACTGTGCCACGGGCGGCCAGCGGGACAGCCGTTTCTACGGGTCTCCCTGGTCGGCGGGTTAACAAGGTCTTCCTGGCACTGGTTAGACGGAAACCTTCACAGACCAAATGCATCGCAGCACCATTCACTCGAGCTCTGGTTATACGCTGGCTGATCCCGAAACGCGACCGACAAGCGGTCACTTGACGGGTTTAACACCATGCGTACGGTGGTCACTAACCAGACGGGGCAAGCCCTACCACGCAGTGGAGCATATGGGAGCTCTAAATTCCGTTAGTCGCCTCTTACGACACCCACCGGAGGAGAGGGGCGGTGAATTGTATTCTTTCTCCGTCACCGCACGGATTAAGATCTTTGCAGAAATGTATTGACATTTTTATGTATAGAGTCGCAATGTGAGTTTGTATAAAAATGACGGGGTGGGCGGTTAGATGTGCCCCTGAGTATCTGGGTGTAACTGGTCAATAGTGGTCGTATACAATGTGGCGGTCGCCGGTACCTCGATCTTGTGCGTGCGCGCGTCGGCCCAGTAGAGCGTGGCACGCGCTATGGCGGCGTCGAGCGCGAGGCCGTTGGGCCAGGCCAGGCGCTCCGTGACGAGCGGCGTGCGCGCGCTGCCGTCCAGGCCGGCGCGCTCGATGCGCGGCCGCCGCTCGTTCCAGTCCGACCAGAACATCCAGCCCGCGCCCGGGTGCAGCGCGATCGCGCGCGGGTCGTATAAGTCTTCGTAGATCAACACCTGTTACGATGCACCGATTACATATTGTTTTCTCATTTTTATTCAAACTATACTCATTGAAGTGATACGATTTTTACGGACCTTTTTCTTTACGTGTCACGTTACGAATGACCTACACGTTTATTACGCAGATTAGAATTAAAATTTGTTACATTTGAACGTACTCGTCGGTCACAGAAATATTTCAATAATTTAAATTATAATATAATAACATTTCATTTTGGAAAGAAGCAGTTGCAAAGAAAATAAAAAAACTGAAGCCGTTCCGTACTTGCATTCATTAAAAGTATTCATTGAACTTATAGTCTGGGAAAGGAATGTTACGAGAGCGACAAAGCACCGTTAGAAATAGTTATTTGTGCAACAAGAGAGCAAAGTCGTTTTTTGCTGCGAGTGCTGATTTTGAATCCTGAGCAAGCGAAGGATTCAAAGATTGAATCACGAGCGTAGCGAGTGATTCTAAAGTTGAATCCTGAGTGTGGCGAGGGATTTAAAGGCACGAGATGCAAAAAAATTTGCTCTCGTGTAACACACATAACTTTTCAGTTCAGCAGCGAGAACACTTTAGTAGATAAATATATTACGTAACATTATATATACTTATTTTCATTTAAATACAACAATAAGTTAAACATTCAATAAGTTACATTAAAAGACATAATTATCTTTTTGCAAAGTTTTTTCTTTTCTTTTTGTTGATGGCTTTGTGCGATTAACACATTTAGCCAGTGTAAAAGTAATTTTTCTAACAAGTAATACATAAATAAACAATATTTCTTTTCTGTATGATGATTATGAATGATAATAAAAATGAGAAGTGAGAAATGATATACCCCCCAACCCCTTGAGTATCTCTATCTCTATCTAAAGATATGGGGCTTTACTAAGTCCTCGGGCGGACTTCTTGAGAGAGTTTGAAAAGTGACGTTGCACTGTTTTGTTTCATTTGCCAACACTCATGCACACTCACGAACACTTAACGGTTAATAATCCACCATTATTTCACATTAATATTCGATATAACACAAATTTTCGAAAATAAAACAAAACCGTAGACATGACTCTTCACTTTCCCGCCAAGAAGTCTTTGCAAAATTTCTTTAGTTAGTACGAGATTCCGAACGTGTTTGTCTTTGAGGTCGAATTCAAAATTGGAACTTCGAAAGGGCTGGTCTTTGTCTCTCTCTCTCTTTCTAATAGCGGGAAAGAGATAGAGTGTGAATGTTTCGAATTGTATGATTAACCCAAGGCTGAATAAGATATTCGCGGCTTTCTGAAAAAAAATATTAAAAAGTTACTTTGTCTCACTCAGTGAGCAAAATCGCATTTTGCTCACTGATTTCAGGCAGCAAAACCTACATGTTTGAGCTACTGAAGTGAAAAATATATTACGTAACATTATTGAAACTAGAAATAAATATTTACAGGTTAAATATCAGTTTTATTTGCAGTATATACTTATTTTCGTTTGAATACAACAATAAGTTAAACATTCAATAAATTACATTAAAAGACAATTATCTTTTTGCAAAATTTCTTTAGTTAGTACGAGATTCCGAACGTGTTTGTCTTTGAGGTCGAATTCAAAATTGGAACTTCGAAAGGGCTGGTCTTTGTCTCTCTCTCTCTTTCTAATGGCGGGAAAGAGATAGAGTGTGAATGTTTCGAATTGTATGATTAACCCAAGGCTGAATAAGAAATTCGCGACTTTCTGAAAAAAAAAATTAAAAAGTTACTTTGTCTTACTCAGTGAGCAAAATCGCATTTTGCTCACTGATTTCAGGCAGCAAAACCTACATGTTTGAGCTACTGAAGTGAAAAGTTTATTTTCCGTAATGTGTAGTTTTCTTTAAAACTTACTCAACTAAACTAACGAAACTAAAACATTTTTTATTAAATAGAAATTGTTTGGGATTGCTAAACTACGACGTCACTATTGTTTTCCGTCAATTCAATTTCTTGTAAGATGGCTCTCGCTATGATTTAGCCAGTGTCTAGTTTTAGGGCAGGTTATTAGTGTTTTGACTTTGTCCGTAACTCAGCTTACAACTTTAATAGGCGTTGTGCTTGTACAAAATAGAAAAAGTCCAAAACTGAGACCCAATTTTGAGAATACAGGTAGCTACTGATTGATTCAATCGAGTGTTTATTAAAAACATTAGGTTACAGAAATTCATGCTTAGGTCAAATAAAAAAATGTTAATGATTTGAAGAGCTTTTTGTGATCGTCGTCGACTTCCTATTATGTGATTAGCTAGCCGGCGGACTTCGTACCGCTTTGACAGTTTCCATGAAAATAAAACAAACAAATCATTCGTCCGCTTAAGAACACCCGTATCGCACGATGGACCCCTATAGTAGCACCACCTACCGGGTCCATTTGTAAATCTAAACCATTCTTGAATCCACTCGAACACACACAGAAAATTTCATCCAAATCGGTCCAGCCGTTTAGAAGGAGTTCAATAACACACACGCACAGAAAATTTATATATATAAAGATATAGACGTACCTTGAGCGAGCTGCCGTCGAGGCGCGCCACGCTGATGGTGTCCTGCACGGGGTCGGTCCAGTACAGGTTGCGCGCCAGCGGGTCCACGGCCACGCCGTCGGGCGCGCCGCCGCTGTGCACCACCACCGCCTGCGAGCTGCCGTCCAGGCGCGCGCGGGATATCGTCTTAGCCTGGGCACCAGGCCACCAGGGCGTCGTTACACGCTTCATCATAATAACCGATAAACCCGATACGTCGAGTTGCTCTCTCTTGTAACATTATTATGTCCCCCTTCTATTCTTGTAGTCGTAAACTTGGGTATTTTTCTAGGGCCCGTTGAGGAGGCTCAGGTTTCATTCGACCGTGATAACTAACAACTTTTCCCCAGAAACGTAGGTCGACATATTAAAAAAAGCTTTCCAAACCAGTACGAAGCTAATGATTTAATGACATTTGTGAGGGAAAGATATTGACCGAATAAATTATTTTATAGTTTAGGTTCCAACCCTCATATTTATTTACTTAAGTAAATAAATAAATACCACCACCAAACCAGACAAAATTATTTAAATCGAACATTCTGCAAACGAAGTGACCAATAAAAGTTGTCATTGGCAAAATACATTTCGACCACATGAGATGTGAACACCACTTTATAAAAAAAGTAAGAAATTGTAAATACTTATCATAGGTGTGATTGAGCTCTATAATTATTACAGATATGGACTAATAAAATGTTAAAACCGCTCTAAATAGCATTAAAAAAATCATAAAAGCAGTCAAAAAAGAGTCAGTTTATATGTATGTATACATATTTAAAATATATTTAAAATCATAATTTATTATACAGGTACGTACGTATGATACGTATTCGTCATTAATTTTAATGTTAAACTCACAAAACTGTCCGCCCAATAAATAAACTCTGTCTTGGGGTCGAAGTCCACGGTGAGAGCTCTCTTGAGGTCCCTGAGCGGCAGCGTGTAGGGCGTGTAGTCGGGCGAGTCCAGCGAGATGCGCGAGATCACGGAGCGCTGCGCCACCAGCAGCAGCGCCTGCGGCCGCGTGTGGCACGCGAACGGGCTGCCCGCCGCCAGCGCCGTGCCGGTGGGGCACGCGCACGTGTACCCTAATTACATTATATTATTCAATCGAGCTACTTACACTCGTTTTGTAAGTAAAAAATACTATCAACTGCTGGGTGAATGCATTTGCCAGCGGCGATATATAGGGGCGGTTCACTCTGTCCCCTATCGTACTCAGAATGATGTAAGAGCTGGCCGGCACCCTAGGCACGGATACTATATGCCTGAGACACGAACGAAACACCTCATCCCACGAGACATAAATGACAAGAATAAGAACACACGCGCTACGTTCCAGGTCCAGATATGTGGCTGGACGCTTTTCCTCATACCCCGGCCCGGTCCACTCGAACCGAGGCCCTAGCTTTTAAAGGCGTTCTCTTACGTGATGTCATTTCCTCTAGAAACCTTTAAGGATGTTTCGACTACACTAATAGACATAGGCGCAATCTCCTTCCAAACAAAATTTATACCTAACATTTAGTAAACCTCTAAATTCACACGACTTTTAAGCTCTACATGAGTTTGATTGTAATTTTGGTATCCCAAAGTAAAGTATTCAAAATTATCTACAAATGAAAATAATAAATAAATAATATATCATTTTGTGATTAAAAATGTGATTAAAATGTAAAAGTAATGTGACAAAAAATTTGACAGGCCTAGGTAAAATTATTTGTTCTTACCTGGTGATTGATTATTTTTGATTCTTACCTGGTGCAGAAGGCGACAGGAGACATAAATGCGAGCAGCCGCCGTTGTTGATTTTACACGGATAGTCCCCCGGAGGAATTAGTTGTCGACTGCCATCATACACTTTAATGTCTACGGGAACAGGATCAGATTTTATTAACTCCTTTATGGAACCATTGGTGGCCATGTCCCATGAGTAAATTGCCCTATAAATAATTAATAGTATGTTATTATTTACATGACTTAATCAAACAGTACTTGTGATACAGCTTGTATGTGTTATGAAACTTTACCAGTTAGTCCAATCTGTCCAATAAAACTTTTCATTGAACATGGTTATGGCATAGGGGTATTCCAAACCACCTTTAATTCTTTTTCTTTTCTCTCCATTAAAGTCAATAACATCTATGAAGTGAAGTTTTGCATCAACCCAATAAATCAAATTGTTATTGTAGTCTATAGTGATGCCATTTGGCCACATGATATTATCTTTGACTATTATTTTGCGGGTTTTAGGATCACCATTCATTCCGGCTCTCTCGATTTTAGGCTCTTCACCCCAATCTGTCCAAAACAATAACCTGAAACAGATAGATGTAGTGCATTACAAAATTTGATTTTACTTGCCTTTACCACTTGAAATGAAATGTGATTTCTACGTGAAATATCAGTAAGCTTACAACTATATAGGTACATACTATTCAACATTTACATGTTTCAAACTACTTGCTTGTTCACAGGGACCAAAACAATTACACAAATTGTGCAAATAGTAAATAAATCTTAGTTAATCTTTAAAGACTGTTTTAATACAATTTGTAAAAGGTATATGTGAAAAGCTTACAAAACAATGTATACCGTACATAAGATGTATGTATGGGTTTATTTTAACATTGTATAATGAAGCCCATTCCTTTAGGCCTGAATCAAAATTCACATTGATTTTATATGCTGTAGATAGGGAAAACACAGGGTTATGTAGGTTTTATTATTAATAGGAAGATTTGTGATGCACAAATTACTATTTATAGTTCCATAGCATGTAAACAACTCATATCTAAGGTTACATAATTGACCTGCAGATAACATTTTTTATGCAGAAGCACATAGAAACATTATGTTTCCTCAATCTCAACAGGAAAGCGTTGCAACAAATAGATACTGAGTAATTACCCTTCTTTAGGAACAACAGCAATGGCTCGAGCTAAGTCTACCTCAGACCAGAACAACACTTTGCGATGTTTCTGCTCTATACTGATAACTTCTATTCTGTTTGTTTCTCCATCAGTCCAATATATTTTGTCAGTATACCAATCTATTGCAATGCCTATTGGGGTAATAAGACCTTCCGAAACAATTCTCATCTGAAACAATGTAATGGTTTATTACTTTATTGGGCATGAGTATTGAACACATTGAGATAAAAAAATAGTTTTACTTTGGTTAACAACAGTTAGTAATTAGAGATTTAATTTGGTTGGGCAACCAACAAGACATACATTAAAACAAGAAAGAAGCATTATTTTTATCTGAAAACTAAATGCTGTGTCAATTATAGGTCTCCACGACATGCAATAAAATACAATAATAATAAAACTGAAAAAAAGCAAACAATATCAAATATCTATAGACGTAAAACTTAGTAAACTTATACTGAATTAAAATATAAAACTTCATATTAAAAAAAAATTGAATTAATTAATTATGAGTTGAAAGAGTGCAAACTGTTTGCAAAAATGTCAACTTCATCTTGCTTCGAAAAACTGTTGAACTCATTCTGCATTCTATTCAAGGCAGAACATTGGGCTGCGTTGGTATTACATAATCGGGTGGAGAAAGGGTTGTACTTAGAAGGACGAGGTAGTTTAAATTTATTTAAAAATTATATATATTTAAAAGTTGTTGTATTCATTGAAATGTTTTAATCTTGTGTTATAATTTAATTGAATTTGTGTAATTTTTTTGAAATTTTTAAATATTAATTTTGTTTTAATGCATGCTGTGATTGCCCATAATTGTAAGAGCAGTTAGCTAAGAGAACAATGTTTTTATTCTTAACCTTAAATACTGTTTCTTATGTTGATAATCCAATAAATAAATAAATGGAGCATTAAAATTCAACTCGTTTGGCGTCATAATTTCGGCAGGCTGGTTAGCACCACAATAGCTCAATTGGGAGAACACCTGACCCGGTATGTTGGAAGGGTGCAGGTTCAGGTGCAGGCAAAATTATTTCAACATTTGTTTTTATCTAATTCTCTAACAAGTATTAAGTTGAAAAAAAAATTAACTTACTTTTTCTCCGAAATGTGTTTCATTGTAGTTCATACATTGTATCAGTTCTGCAGTTTGATCTGACCAACATATCAAATTTTTATTATGAATGAAGTCTATAGCAGATCCTTGCTTCAAACCTTTGACAATGATATTGGTCTTGGCTAGCTTTGTTAAGTTAGCTACTCTAATGTCCGATGACGTCGAGTACAGCAAAATCGGATTATTGGCTAATGAATAATAACCTGAAATATAAGAAATTAATTTTATAGTTTTAAAATTTTAAGGATGGTAAACAAAAAAAACAAAAAAACACCAACCTTTCAACTGCAAAAACATTAACAAACAAAACACGTAAATAACATTATGTATTATTTTATCAGCGTGAAGTATTCTTCGGCGTCTTGTCATAATGAAAACAAATGAGGATGCACCGAATTTATCATGTGTTTATTTTAGCCTAATGTTACACTTTAGACAAGGCACTTATAGAAAACCAATGTTGAATTATTCGTATCTATCTACATTATTACATTATTTAACAGTTAATAAACCATAAATTTACTTCAAAATAGGAAACAACGAGATATATGCCTAAATAATGCTTCATCAACGCGAGATCAACAAAGCAGATAAAAAAAACGAGAGAGAGGTGCGGGGAACAGTGAAGGGAGGACACAGTAAGGATGATCGATACAGCACTATACGATATATCGATATTTCATACAATACGCATCGATATATCGTATTCCTACAAAAATATCGTATTCACGTATCGCATATTTAGTTTGTTTAATATAAGAATTATACGTATCTTATTACACCGGACCGTCCCAATGAAACAATCAAAATATGATGAATATAGTAACATTAGATATCATTATGATAATGTGATAAATGTGTATTACTTAAACAAACTTGTTTAATAGAACTTTACGAGTTCCAGCCAGCCGACTTTGTTTAGTTTTGTAGGTAGATAATTTTAGATTTTTGTAGGTAAAAACCGACAACTTTGTTTGAATTAAAAGTTCAAGTTTTTCGGTGTTTTCATTTTTTCGCGTAACATTTACGCACGTTTTATTATGGTATCGAAAGTAAAATCGAATGTTTGAAATAATTTTATTAAAAGAGATAACGGCGGAAATATATAATGGGCCCTATATTTGTTAAAACCAAAAATAATACTACGAATTTGCAAATAAATTTGAAAACATATCTTAAAGAGACACTGGATTGCAGTACTAATTCCAATTCAGCATTACACAGTTTTGTTTTTAGCATTTAGAAAAATATCGAACATATCGTATGTATCGATAAAAAGGTATACGATAATATCGTGTATCGGTACAAGTGCATGCGATACGTTACGATACGATATATAGACACAAAATATTTTTTGGGCATCCCTACGACACAGGAACGCATGATTTTTTTTACAATTTCCATTTTTATACGGTTGCTGTCACTGTCAAGGTAATTTTCAATTATGGCAACTCTTACACCGCCATTTCATGCATCGGCGTCGTTAGGAATTGGCTGCGGACGGTACAATTGTAACTATTTAAATAGGCTTTCCAGTTATTTCTTGTTGTAAATGTCTCTAATCTATAGTATCTCTCTCGCAGTATTTTTAATAGCCCACTATTTAAATATAGCAGGAATCGCAGGGTTTTATTTGTCTATTAGTCACCGTGTGTCACTATCCTTATCCCGTGAATGCTAAAAATAAACTGAAGATTTAAAGGCAAAAGGCATTTAAAATTTTAAACTAACTTCTTATTCCAAGTAACTGTTAAAATTATATTATAAGCATTAAAATTTGATTAACATGTATACACTTTTGACTAATCGTGTTGTGACTCTTATTCCATTGCATTAAGAGTTCACTGTTTCCATGTTAATACTCGTGATTGTACATCGCAATGATTTCTCTCCTCAATTAACTAAGATATTATAGAGCTAATATCTACTCGATGAACTACTAATAGTATCCTCTACAATATTAATATTAATATCAAACACTGGGCCCAAAGTGTCGAACACAGGTGCCACCACGATTCTTTGATTACTTCAATATACCTTATCTATATATTGTTGTAAAGAGGAAACCTTTCTATTTTTGGATGTATGTATGTATGTATGTATGTTTGCAACGAATAAACTCAAAAACCGCTGAACCGATTTAAAAAATTCTTTCACTATTAAAATGCTACAATGGCGCTGAGTAACATAGGCTATAAAAAATAATAAAATACTAAAAACGACAATTTAATTTTCCAATACAAAATGATTTGTTTGTTTTGTTGTCATGGAAACCATTGATATATCGACTGTCCCAACGTAAATTATCGAAACGCAAAAATCTCATTTTTTTTAAATTCGTTTAATCGGCTCCTATTGAGATATATTTTACACTCTGCTAAGAAGGAACGTAATTTATTCGTTTTTGGCAAACATTTCAATCGTGAAACATCGAAACACACTAATATTTCCGCCGTAAATAATCGAAAGACTAGATTTTATCATTTACGCCGGAGTGGGTGACGTGCGAGCGAGACAAAACTACCACTGTCGATAGTTTACGCTGCAAGGCGGTTAGTGAGCAATGGGCGATGTTTCTATAAGTTGATTTGTGCTCTCAAATGTTTAATAATTATGTGTAGTAATAAGTTTTGTTTTAAATGCGTACTGCGTTTGCTATTTTAAACTTTAAATAAGTAAAATTACATTTATGACTGATTTATACGAATGTGATTATTACCAGTAATTAAAGTGCCTTTCTTAAAATTTTATAACAAAATATTCGTTTTCCTTATACTATTTATAATAATAATATAATAATAATAATTCATTTATTTATTCAGGTAACTTAACCCATACAGATTGCAATAACATGTCACATTACAAAATAAAAATAAAAATAAAAATATAAAAATAAAAATAAAAATAAAAATTTATGTAAACGGCCCTAAAATCATGGCTTCAATACGAAACATATTGATAATTTTAATAACTTTATTATGACGTTCTCGTCGTAAACTATCGAAATTGACAGTTACATTCAATACTTTGATAATATTCTCCACGTAGATAATAGAATTTGTCAGTTTCGTTAAAACTCTCAAATGTAAAAGAAACGTAAAAAATCGAAAGTGGTAATTTCGATATGCAGCATACCACGTATTACGACGTAAACTATCGTAACTCAAATATCTCCAAAACTATCATAAATTCATTTAAACACTTAATGCACAAGAAATGTATTATCCTACCAAGTTTTTATAAAATAACAAGTTTAAATGTAAAAGTCATAATTAAAAAAATATACCACAAACTAACTTCGAAATGCGCTGGTGAAAAGTGTCTAAAATAGGTTTCGATAGTTTACGTAGGGGCAAAGAGATTTAATAGATAATAGAGCGGCTATTAGAGACTATTTTATACAAAGACTTTGAGCTGGGGCGCTAGTAACGCCATCTAACGTTGAGAAGCAAAACAGCGTATTAAAATCAATTAGAATAAGTTTTAACTACCACACGGTAGGTGTCGCTCTGCAGTAGTGGACATGTAGGGATGTTCCGTTATGATTTCGTCGTATCGATAATTTTTGTAAAGGTTAACCAAAATCGGTAAAAAATACACAGAATAACCAATAACCAGACACAAATGAAAACCAATTGTTATAGGTTCACATGTGAACCTGCGGGGCGTCCGACATTAAGTTTAATATAAGTAGTAATATTCTGATTCAATGATCATCGCGTCGGGGGACCGCTGAGGTATCACTTAGTTTTACTGAACCAGTGCATAACAGTCCTCCAACGCAATGATCATTGTATCAGAATATTACTACTTATATTTAACTTACGGTATAAAAATATTATCTATAACATTAATCGACAAATAAAACGACATCACTTGAACATCACTAAATCAGCTACAAAGTCGACATCTTCCCTAAAAGTAGTGCTTTTGCTTTTTACCACTAGAGGGCGGTATATAGAGCATAGGCAAATGTTCTAGAATACTTAATTGGAAATTATTATATAGGCTGATTATTGGGTAAATATACAAAGTACTTACGAAAATAAACTGTAATCACATTTAGCCGTTTTACCATATCGGGATTTGCAATATCGCAATACGCAATTTGGCATACTTTCTGTAGATTTTGTCAAATCTATTCGCGCACAAACACGACTGCATTAGAGGTCGTATCACATCAAACTGAGCGACTTGTTACCACTTGGTAATAAGTTGTGGAGTACAGTGTCGATCTCTATGTCCTGTCTATAGTAAGTAGTTGAATGTCGTTGCGTAGGGGCCATCGATATATTTAACTCAATGATGGAAACTGTCAAAGCGGTACGAAGTCCACCGCCGGTCAGCTAGTATGGTATACTTATAGTTAATACGGTGGTATAGCCGTACTTCTACTGGCTCCTTAGAGCATTAAACCAATGCTCTAAGACTGGCTCTTATGTAAGCCGTAAAAAATCAGAGAAAGCGTCATCTTGTGTCTTGTGGCTGTTATACAATACGCAATCATTCTCTGGGGTAAAGCAACTGACATAAGTGTCTGTGAATCTATTATTTTTACAATATGTATTGTGTTACAGCCACTAGACACAAGATGGCGCTTTCGCAAATAATTTAACGGCTTACTTATGAGCCAGAAGCACGGCTATAACTTATAAGTTAGGCTTTACACAATTACACAGCCAGTGCGGATCCACCGTATAAGGTATCTTAATACAAGATTTGCTTGCAATTTTAAAACGCATACGAAAATAAGTACTTACCTATTATAAATATAAAACTCACATCGTACTATATGGCGCCAGGAGGCGCTGCTGTTTCTATACAAAATCTCGTTTTTGTACCGACTCACGTGTCTCTGTTTCTGGGGTCTGCAGTGCCCAACTGACTTGTGATGGTTTTATTCACCATTCTAACATTACATCATCACCGTTTTATCACGCAATTTTTTTTTGGTGGGAGTTGGCTGTTTTCTTTTTTTTTTAAATATTTTACGGTAAGCGAATTACGAAGGCTACAGCCGAAGGATGGAAAAAAAATCAAATTTATTTAATAAAATATAATAAAAAGAAATTACATTGATTTAATTATAGCTAAGTACAATGCCTAATGGTCGATGGTAGATCCAAAAGTGACGAAATTCGCTGTGGCTCCATCGGGTGACGGCTGTCGCACGTGTCGCTGACTCGGCACCTACATTCTGGTAATTTCCATGCGCCGCTATAATGAGGTTATTGCAGATTGGCGATATTGGTGCTGGAGCTATACGTAACACCTCCCCCCGCAGTTCAGCAACTATGGGAGAGCTCTGCTGGAGATAGTTGCTGAGATCTTTCTGTGGTCCACTTTGATTTCACTAGGATTGATGTGGCTTGTTGCAGGAACGGCGTAGACTGGCTCGGTGACGTCTTTCATTCGTAGTATGTGACGTGTTCGTAGTCGTCGGGCTGCTACGACAATGAGTACTGCTACGACAATTGACAGTGCTACGTATACTGGGATCGTAGTGTGGTACAATGACTGCTTGGCGGCGTCATCCAAATGAACTGGAGTCTGTAGCGATATCTTCGTATTTACAGCGTGCAGATTTTCCAGGTTGATAGAATTAAGAACGACTGATGGATGTTCTTGGGGCCCCGACTCGTTATACAGAGGCATTTCCATGATCTTCACGACGTGACCTTTTATCTGCTCGTTCATATTGGCTATGGTGAACTCCGGCGTTTTAAGATGGCAGTTGAACGGGATGACTGCCAGGAAACTTCCTTGTAGTGTCCTGTATTGTTCTTGTACGCAGGATATCTTGACTTTAGTTGGCGTGGGAAAAGACATTGTATAGTGTCGGTCGTCCAGTTGTTCCAGGGCTTCTTTGGTCAGGATGACTGGAGTCTGGGTACATGATGAATGAAGATGCTGTTTGGTGATCAGCTGCTGGATACAGTCAGGTTCGTCTCGGATCGCGTAGTTGGGTGTAGTTTGACATAGAAACCATGAGTTGAACTTCGGACATTCTGTCGCTATGTACGTATAATCTTTTCCAGAGAGTGCTATATACGGTAAGGTAGGTATTAGGATTTTATGGTGTTTGTTCGGGATGATGGACAGTTTATAAAGGTCATAAATTAAGGGATAGGCAATCGGTACTTTGATAACTATTGTAATCTTATTATTAATGTAAAAATATCCTAACTTAATTATATCATAGAAATCTCTATAATCTACGTCTAGAATTTCATCTTTTAAATATAAAATTCTTATCTTAGCTATCATTTTCTTAACATTATCTAAATTAACTACAGTATGTGGGGTGCTTGATGCACGAATAAATGCTAGGGTATTCTCTAGCTTAACTAACTCCTGAGATAAATCTTCGATGTTATCTCCTAGGATAATCAGATGCTGTGCCAGATGGGCATACTTAATTAGGTCATTTTCCTTCTGACTATCACTTTCCATTATTACTTTAATAACTGTTCTGATACTATTCTGATTTTTAACTATGTTATCTAACGTTTTTGAGCTTTGAGAAAACCATTCTTTATTTAAAGTAATATGATTATTTAATTCTGACTCTAATTTAAACTCATTACTCTGGAGGGTTTTAATAGCGTTATTATATTTCATAGCGTCCGTATAGTCTAAGTTGCCAGATATACTCTTAATTACAGAACCAAGCCCGTCAACGAGGCCTCTTTTACTACGATTTGGCTCAAAGGTACGTAATTGATCTGAGATTCGCGTAAGTTTAATATTAAGATGTTCAATATGCGGATCGTAGAGAGCTATTGTCTTATTGTTTAATAGAGGTCTAAGTTCAAGTAATTGAGATTTAACTAACTCGATCTGTTTGTGAAAAGTGTCAAGATCTATATAGTTTAGGAAGGAGTGATAGTGAGATACGATTTTGCATGGTCCTAATTTAAATGGAAGAAGTCCTGGTCCGTCGTCCAAGGAGTCAATCGTTACATCTTGACCTCTGGTCAGTTGGAGTAGTGGCGTTAGTAGAAGTATCCTGTAACAAGGTTGGATCTTTAGGACTTCGCTTTAAGCGTGACTTAGCAACGGGACCGCGTTTCTTTTTAGTGTAAATGTGGATGGGAAGATCAGCGAGAACTGTATCTTGTGTGAATCGTGGGGCAAGTTTCTGTCTGCTGGCTATAGGATTGCGAACGAATATTTGTTGGTTAGGAGTGTATTCTTGTTCAGGTTCACGATCTTTGTTTCTATTTTCTGTCAGTTCGGTTCTATGATGCAAAGAGGTTTCGTTTATTAAGTCATATACTTGTGTCATTCGTTTCTTGTGGTCCAAAGAGTACTGTTGTAAAAGATGTTCTGTTAAGTCTATGTCTAACGGGTCACGTGGGTCAAAGTGTCCTACAATAAGGTCTAGAGGTCTACACTTGGTGAAGCTGTGAATAGAGCTGTTATAACCCAGCACTGCGTAAGGCATAAGATTTATAACAGGCTCATTACGTCTCTCAAGCTTTAGTATTCTAAGATGTTCCAAAATAGTGGAGTGGAAACGTTCCACAATACCGTTATCGTTCGGAGTATGCGCAAGAATCTTGTGATGCTGAATTTTGTGGAGTCTAGTAAACTCAGAAAATAATTGGTTGGTGAATTCGGGACCTTGGTCGGTGACTATAGTTATAGGAACGCCGTGATGTGTGGAAAAAGTTAAGAGGGCTTGGACAACGCTTAGTGCGGTTCCATCTCTGAGATGATATGCTTGAGCATATTTTGAGAAGGCATCTACTATTGTGAGATATTTTTCGGTTTGGGCCGTAAAGAGATCGAGATGAACAATCTCGAATGGTTTAGTAGGTGGCGGTACTATAGAGAATCTTTGTTTAATCGGATGTCGATCATATTTGGCTTGGCCACAGATATTACACTCATTTATATATTTAGTAATATGATCTCTCATCTTAGGCCAGTAAAATTTAGAAGATAATGCTAAGAAGCATTCATTAATACCACGATGGTTAGTTTTGCCTTCGTGATATTTTTGTATGATTTCTTGTTGTCGTAAGTACTCTTTAACATTTTCCAACTCGACTTTAGTTAGTACTAGGTTCATAGCTGAGCTTTTGAACTTATCCTGAATTATAGGTATAATTTGATACATGGCTAAACGCGGGTTAATAATAAGTCCTGTCTTAACTTTCGGGTTCACATATTCTTTTACAGCGCTTACTACGTCGTCTTCAAGGTTAGACTCAGATATTTGAATTGTAGTTCTAGTGTGGGTTTCGAATGGTTTAGTCACTGTCGGTCTTTTCTTTATGTCTCCTACTACTACGAAACATATTTGGCGGTTGAATTTATTGAGAGGATCGTCAGAGATAGGAATCTCTAGAATAGGGTGTTCAACGCTGGTGTGAGCGGTCACGGTAGTGGAACCGGCTAAGGATGGTGGCCTTTCAGAGGGATTTACTGCTATGGAATTGGTATCTTCATTATTGATCTCTATCCGGGATAAAGCGTCGGCGTTGGTATTGTACTTGCCTTGCTTATAAACTGTAGTGAAATTATATTCGCTCAACTTTAATCGCCATCGCGTCAATCGTGAATTTGGTTCTTTTAGGTTCATAACCCATTGTAAGGGCTTGTGATCAGTAACTACTTTAAATTTTCTGCCGAATAAATATGGGCGAAAGTATTTAGTGGCCCAGACTATTGCCAAAAGTTCCTTTTCAATCGTGCTATAATTAATTTCACTAGAATTTAAGGTTCTTGACGCGTAAGCTATTGGCTTATCGCTGCCTATAACGCCCTGAGAAAGGACAGCACCTATAGCGAAGTTGGACGCGTCAGTTGTCAGGATAAAGTCTTTATCGAAGTCGGGATACTGTAAGATCGGGTCGTTTGTCAGTAACGTCTTACATTTCTCGAAACAGTTTACATAGTTGGCGTCATTAAAAGTGATTTTAGAACCCTTTTTTAAACATTGCGTCATGGGTTTCGTTATCCGGGCGAAGTCAGGAATAAATTTACGATAGTAGCCTAAAAGTCCTAAAAACCGTTTTATTTCAGTTGCAGTTTTAGGTATCGGGAATTTCTGGATAGCCGTGATTTTTTCTGGATTGGGTTTGATCCCATCTTTGCTAATAATGTGTCCTAAGTATGCTGTCTCTAATTTTAAAAATTCCGACTTATCCATTTGAATCTTGAAGTTAGATTCTCTTAATCGTTTAAAGACTTTTTCTAAATTTACCATATGTTCATGTAACGAGACGCTAAATACGATAATATCATCAAGATATACCAGGCAAACTACGTTCTGTAGGTCTCTGAGGACGTTGTCCATCACTCGTTGGAAAGTAGATGGAGAATTTTTCAATCCCATGGGCATACGTAAAAATTCGAAGTGCCCATGCTCGACATTAAAGGCTGTCTTCTGTATATCCTCTGGATTCATCTCTACTTGGTAGAATCCACTGGCAAGGTCAAGAGTAGTGAAGTAATGACAGTTGCCCAGCTTGTCCAAAACATCAGTGATGTTTGGGATCGGGTACTTATCATCAATGGTTTTCTCATTGACCTTCCTGAAGTCTACTACAATGCGCCATTTAGCTTTTCCTGACGCATCAGCCTTCTTTGGGACTACCCAGATGG
Organism: Eudonia mercurella; assembly: GCA_963082485.1. NCBI lineage: Eukaryota > Metazoa > Arthropoda > Insecta > Lepidoptera > Crambidae > Eudonia > Eudonia mercurella. The sequence goes on along the minus strand of OY720027.1, from coordinate 21,209,756 downwards.
GTGAGCTCCAAGCAGACTGTGAGGGTCTAATAATGCCTTGATCCAACATCTTAGATATTTGATCTTGGACCTCCTGTCTATGAATAAAAGGGTACCGGTAAGTTTTGGTGTACACTGGCACCTCATCAGTTGTTCTGATGCTGTGCTTAATTTTATTGGTGAAAGTTAGTGGTTCACCATCAATGTAAAAGACATCAGCGTACTAAGCGCAAAGTGATTGTAAGTTGGCTCTTTCCTCAGGATTCAAATGGTCGGTACGTAATCGCGAGAGTACTTCGTTAGCTCGATCGCGCGACTGTGCGGTGCGCGTGCACTGAATATTAAATAATTCTGCACTAACTGGCTTGTCCATTGAAAATACTATGTCATATTGAGAGTGATTTGTAACTTCGACTAAGGCGCGATTATTAGTAACAGTTGTTACGCAATCTTTTATATGGCAATTTGAGATAGTTTGTTCTGATATTAAAACGTCGCCGTCATGAAAATTAACCGGGACACGTAATAACTTAGACGAGTTCGCGGGAACTATGTCTTCATAAAGATTACAGTTCCGTGAGTTATACATATGAATCGGGTTACTACCGAAACGCGTTATAAGCTTATTATTTTTTAAGTCGATATTTGCTTCCCATTTATTTAATAAATCCAAACCAATTAAACCGTCAAAATAATTATGGAATTTGTATATAAAAAATGTTACATGGTCATTATCATTAAATTCGCGAAAGTTGGGTAATGAAATAGAATAATCATTCCGCGTAGTAGCATGAACGTTCGTTACCTCGAATGGATCATATGTCCATTGAATGTGCGGGAAGAATCGGGTTACCGCGTCCGGACTAATGAATGACTGATTCGCGCCTGTGTCGATAAGAAGTTTTAAAGGTGGATTTTTAATCTGTATGAAAGGTAATTGACGCTGGGTTTGGAGGTTGATTTCTATTTTCGTATGTCTGATTTGGGAGTTTTCTGAAAATCCTCATCATTAGATAAAGCATTTTCCTGCGGTTCCTCATTCACGGATACGTTACTGGGATAATTATAATCAACAGGCGGCTGTTGAAATTGATCTGAGTTATAATCGTAATAAGTATCGGGCTGGCCGTAATAATCTAATTGATAATTTTCCGGATATGTTTCGGCGTTAAAGTGTGAGTCATAGTCATAAGTATATGGATAGTCGTCACACATATTAAAATTCATTTCTCTTGACTTGAAATAGTTAGAAGGTGGCGGATTGCCTGACTTGGTCCAATCGTGTCCTCTAAGAGGCATTGGCTTCGATACGAAGTGACTAACTCCACTCATGGGCCGCGGCGTATAACCAGCAGACTGAGAACTATTTTGTGGTAATCTAAAGACGTTACTCTGGTGTCTGTAATTAGGCGGAGGCGCCGCGAACATCTGTTGCGTACGCGTAGGGCCACTATGGAGAGGCGTTTGGGGTTTCCAAATCTGCATTGGCCTCTGTGGCTGCGTCATGTATGGTCTGGAAGGACCGGGCATGTTAAATGGCCTAGAGGGGCCTGGCATATTAAATGGTTTTTGCGGTACAAAATTAAAAGACCTAGGCTGCTGTGGTAACGCGACGGGTTGCGGTAAGCTGTAAGAAAATTTATTAGGTTGATTAAATGAAGACGTGGACTGCTGCAATCTCCTGTCAGGGAGATGTTCATTCATCTGCTGTAAATATAGTGTATTCATCTCGTCGTGCACGAGTTCTAATGCCTGTTCAATCGTATCAGGTCGCATGCACCGAATACGAGAACCCAGCGGGTCACGGAGACCGCGTAAGTATGATTTAAGGGTTAACTTTTTATATAACTTGCGTTTACTTTCAATAGTGCTCGGCTCGGTTTCATGCAAACTGATGTAAGTCATGATCATGCTAAAATGATTTTGACACATTTCGTAAAACTCTTGCGGTGTCCTTGAACCTTGACTCATAACAAGTAAATCGTTGTATAGTGAGGTCTCGTCACGGTGATCGGCAAAGTTATTAATGAGCGTTCTCCGAATCGCATCCCAGTTCTCTGGAATGCCGTTCGAGTTTATAGTGCGAGCGGCGGGCCCAGTGATTTTATTTAAAATGCCGTTTATTAGAGATAGATTACTCAACTCATATCCGACTTCTTGTCTTACGTATGTTGTCACTAATTGATCGCATAAATTTACAAAACGCGTTAAGACGTTCGAATTCCCATCGAATTCGGGGACCAGGCGAAGTGCCTTAAAGATTTGGTCCACCAGAGCGTCGGACATTGTGCCGGATGCTGTTACGTCTTCGCAGATCGTATCTAAATTTCTACTTTTATCTAACTGCACTAATCTACGATCTAGAACTAACTTAGGAGACCTTGATTGCCTTGGATGGAAAATCTTGGAAAATTATTAGGAAACTTATAGGATAAAAGGAAAGCACTTCTAGATAGATTAAAAGTACTTACATATGCATACTTGATTTCTTTGCCTGTATCGATTTCTGGATACTCCTCTGGACTGCAGCACTTGTAGGTTCAGATCGCCGAAGGTCGTGATCGATTCACTGACTTTAATTTACAGCGATCCTACCGACTGCGCCAATTACGAAGGCTACAGCCGAAGGATGGAAAAAAAATCAAATTTATTTAATAAAATATAATAAAAAGAAATTACATTGATTTAATTATAGCTAAGTACAATGCCTAATGGTCGATGGTAGATCCAAAAGTGACGAAATTCGCTGTGGCTCCATCGGGTGACGGCTGTCGCACGTGTCGCTGACTCGGCACCTACATTCTGGTAATTTCCATGCGCCGCTATAATGAGGTTATTGCAGATTGGCGATATTGGTGCTGGAGCTATACGTAACACCTCCCCCCGCAGTTCAGCAACTATGGGAGAGCTCTGCTGGAGATAGTTGCTGAGATCTTTCTGTGGTCCACTTTGATTTCACTAGGATTGATGTGGCTTGTTGCAGGAACGGCGTAGACTGGCTCGGTGACGTCTTTCATTCGTAGTATGTGACGTGTTCGTAGTCGTCGGGCTGCTACGACAATGAGTACTGCTACGACAATTGACAGTGCTACGTATACTGGGATCGTAGTGTGGTACAATGACTGCTTGGCGGCGTCATCCAAATGAACTGGAGTCTGTAGCGATATCTTCGTATTTACAGCGTGCAGATTTTCCAGGTTGATAGAATTAAGAACGACTGATGGATGTTCTTGGGGCCCCGACTCGTTATACAGAGGCATTTCCATGATCTTCACGACGTGACCTTTTATCTGCTCGTTCATATTGGCTATGGTGAACTCCGGCGTTTTAAGATGGCAGTTGAACGGGATGACTGCCAGGAAACTTCCTTGTAGTGTCCTGTATTGTTCTTGTACGCAGGATATCTTGACTTTAGTTGGCGTGGGAAAAGACATTGTATAGTGTCGGTCGTCCAGTTGTTCCAGGGCTTCTTTGGTCAGGATGACTGGAGTCTGGGTACATGATGAATGAAGATGCTGTTTGGTGATCAGCTGCTGGATACAGTCAGGTTCGTCTCGGATCGCGTAGTTGGGTGTAGTTTGACATAGAAACCATGAGTTGAACTTCGGACATTCTGTCGCTATGTACGTATAATCTTTTCCAGAGAGTGCTATATACGGTAAGGTAGGTATTAGGATTTTATGGTGTTTGTTCGGGATGATGGACAGTTTATAAAGGTCATAAATTAAGGGATAGGCAATCGGTACTTTGATAACTATTGTAATCTTATTATTAATGTAAAAATATCCTAACTTAATTATATCATAGAAATCTCTATAATCTACGTCTAGAATTTCATCTTTTAAATATAAAATTCTTATCTTAGCTATCATTTTCTTAACATTATCTAAATTAACTACAGTATGTGGGGTGCTTGATGCACGAATAAATGCTAGGGTATTCTCTAGCTTAACTAACTCCTGAGATAAATCTTCGATGTTATCTCCTAGGATAATCAGATGCTGTGCCAGATGGGCATACTTAATTAGGTCATTTTCCTTCTGACTATCACTTTCCATTATTACTTTAATAACTGTTCTGATACTATTCTGATTTTTAACTATGTTATCTAACGTTTTTGAGCTTTGAGAAAACCATTCTTTATTTAAAGTAATATGATTATTTAATTCTGACTCTAATTTAAACTCATTACTCTGGAGGGTTTTAATAGCGTTATTATATTTCATAGCGTCCGTATAGTCTAAGTTGCCAGATATACTCTTAATTACAGAACCAAGCCCGTCAACGAGGCCTCTTTTACTACGATTTGGCTCAAAGGTACGTAATTGATCTGAGATTCGCGTAAGTTTAATATTAAGATGTTCAATATGCGGATCGTAGAGAGCTATTGTCTTATTGTTTAATAGAGGTCTAAGTTCAAGTAATTGAGATTTAACTAACTCGATCTGTTTGTGAAAAGTGTCAAGATCTATATAGTTTAGGAAGGAGTGATAGTGAGATACGATTTTGCATGGTCCTAATTTAAATGGAAGAAGTCCTGGTCCGTCGTCCAAGGAGTCAATCGTTACATCTTGACCTCTGGTCAGTTGGAGTAGTGGCGTTAGTAGAAGTATCCTGTAACAAGGTTGGATCTTTAGGACTTCGCTTTAAGCGTGACTTAGCAACGGGACCGCGTTTCTTTTTAGTGTAAATGTGGATGGGAAGATCAGCGAGAACTGTATCTTGTGTGAATCGTGGGGCAAGTTTCTGTCTGCTGGCTATAGGATTGCGAACGAATATTTGTTGGTTAGGAGTGTATTCTTGTTCAGGTTCACGATCTTTGTTTCTATTTTCTGTCAGTTCGGTTCTATGATGCAAAGAGGTTTCGTTTATTAAGTCATATACTTGTGTCATTCGTTTCTTGTGGTCCAAAGAGTACTGTTGTAAAAGATGTTCTGTTAAGTCTATGTCTAACGGGTCACGTGGGTCAAAGTGTCCTACAATAAGGTCTAGAGGTCTACACTTGGTGAAGCTGTGAATAGAGCTGTTATAACCCAGCACTGCGTAAGGCATAAGATTTATAACAGGCTCATTACGTCTCTCAAGCTTTAGTATTCTAAGATGTTCCAAAATAGTGGAGTGGAAACGTTCCACAATACCGTTATCGTTCGGAGTATGCGCAAGAATCTTGTGATGCTGAATTTTGTGGAGTCTAGTAAACTCAGAAAATAATTGGTTGGTGAATTCGGGACCTTGGTCGGTGACTATAGTTATAGGAACGCCGTGATGTGTGGAAAAAGTTAAGAGGGCTTGGACAACGCTTAGTGCGGTTCCATCTCTGAGATGATATGCTTGAGCATATTTTGAGAAGGCATCTACTATTGTGAGATATTTTTCGGTTTGGGCCGTAAAGAGATCGAGATGAACAATCTCGAATGGTTTAGTAGGTGGCGGTACTATAGAGAATCTTTGTTTAATCGGATGTCGATCATATTTGGCTTGGCCACAGATATTACACTCATTTATATATTTAGTAATATGATCTCTCATCTTAGGCCAGTAAAATTTAGAAGATAATGCTAAGAAGCATTCATTAATACCACGATGGTTAGTTTTGCCTTCGTGATATTTTTGTATGATTTCTTGTTGTCGTAAGTACTCTTTAACATTTTCCAACTCGACTTTAGTTAGTACTAGGTTCATAGCTGAGCTTTTGAACTTATCCTGAATTATAGGTATAATTTGATACATGGCTAAACGCGGGTTAATAATAAGTCCTGTCTTAACTTTCGGGTTCACATATTCTTTTACAGCGCTTACTACGTCGTCTTCAAGGTTAGACTCAGATATTTGAATTGTAGTTCTAGTGTGGGTTTCGAATGGTTTAGTCACTGTCGGTCTTTTCTTTATGTCTCCTACTACTACGAAACATATTTGGCGGTTGAATTTATTGAGAGGATCGTCAGAGATAGGAATCTCTAGAATAGGGTGTTCAACGCTGGTGTGAGCGGTCACGGTAGTGGAACCGGCTAAGGATGGTGGCCTTTCAGAGGGATTTACTGCTATGGAATTGGTATCTTCATTATTGATCTCTATCCGGGATAAAGCGTCGGCGTTGGTATTGTACTTGCCTTGCTTATAAACTGTAGTGAAATTATATTCGCTCAACTTTAATCGCCATCGCGTCAATCGTGAATTTGGTTCTTTTAGGTTCATAACCCATTGTAAGGGCTTGTGATCAGTAACTACTTTAAATTTTCTGCCGAATAAATATGGGCGAAAGTATTTAGTGGCCCAGACTATTGCCAAAAGTTCCTTTTCAATCGTGCTATAATTAATTTCACTAGAATTTAAGGTTCTCGACGCGTAAGCTATTGGCTTATCGCTGCCTATAACGCCCTGAGAAAGGACAGCACCTATAGCGAAGTTGGACGCGTCAGTTGTCAGGATAAAGTCTTTATCGAAGTCGGGATACTGTAAGATCGGGTCGTTTGTCAGTAACGTCTTACATTTCTCGAAACAGTTTACATAGTTGGCGTCATTAAAAGTGATTTTAGAACCCTTTTTTAAACATTGCGTCATGGGTTTCGTTATCCGGGCGAAGTCAGGAATAAATTTACGATAGTAGCCTAAAAGTCCTAAAAACCGTTTTATTTCAGTTGCAGTTTTAGGTATCGGGAATTTCTGGATAGCCGTGATTTTTTCTGGATTGGGTTTGATCCCATCTTTGCTAATAATGTGTCCTAAGTATGCTGTCTCTAATTTTAAAAATTCCGACTTATCCATTTGAATCTTGAAGTTAGATTCTCTTAATCGTTTAAAGACTTTTTCTAAATTTACCATATGTTCATGTAACGAGACGCTAAATACGATAATATCATCAAGATATACCAGGCAAACTACGTTCTGTAGGTCTCTGAGGACGTTGTCCATCACTCGTTGGAAAGTAGATGGAGAATTTTTCAATCCCATGGGCATACGTAAAAATTCGAAGTGCCCATGCTCGACATTAAAGGCTGTCTTCTGTATATCCTCTGGATTCATCTCTACTTGGTAGAATCCACTGGCAAGGTCAAGAGTAGTGAAGTAATGACAGTTGCCCAGCTTGTCCAAAACATCAGTGATGTTTGGGATCGGGTACTTATCATCAATGGTTTTCTCATTGACCTTCCTGAAGTCTACTACAATGCGCCATTTAGCTTTTCCTGACGCATCAGCCTTCTTTGGGACTACCCAGATGGGTGAGCTCCAAGCAGACTGTGAGGGTCTAATAATGCCTTGATCCAACATCTTAGATATTTGATCTTGGACCTCCTGTCTATGAATAAAAGGGTACCGGTAAGTTTTGGTGTACACTGGCACCTCATCAGTTGTTCTGATGCTGTGCTTAATTTTATTGGTGAAAGTTAGTGGTTCACCATCAATGTAAAAGACATCAGCGTACTGAGCGCAAAGTGATTGTAAGTTGGCTCTTTCCTCAGGATTCAAATGGTCGGTACGTAATCGCGAGAGTACTTCGTTAGCTCGATCGCGCGACTGTGCGGTGCGCGTGCACTGAATATTAAATAATTCTGCACTAACTGGCTTGTCCATTGAAAATACTATGTCATATTGAGAGTGATTTGTAACTTCGACTAAGGCGCGATTATTAGTAACAGTTGTTACGCAATCTTTTATATGGCAATTTGAGATAGTTTGTTCTGATATTAAAACGTCGCCGTCATGAAAATTAACCGGGACACGTAATAACTTAGACGAGTTCGCGGGAACTATGTCTTCATAAAGATTACAGTTCCGTGAGTTATACATATGAATCGGGTTACTACCGAAACGCGTTATAAGCTTATTATTTTTTAAGTCGATATTTGCTTCCCATTTATTTAATAAATCCAAACCAATTAAACCGTCAAAATAATTATGGAATTTGTATATAAAAAATGTTACATGGTCATTATCATTAAATTCGCGAAAGTTGGGTAATGAAATAGAATAATCATTCCGCGTAGTAGCATGAACGTTCGTTACCTCGAATGGATCATATGTCCATTGAATGTGCGGGAAGAATCGGGTTACCGCGTCCGGACTAATGAATGACTGATTCGCGCCTGTGTCGATAAGAAGTTTTAAAGGTGGATTTTTAATCTGTATGAAAGGTAATTGACGCTGGGTTTGGAGGTTGATTTCTATTTTCGTATGTCTGATTTGGGAGTTTTCTGAAAATCCTCATCATTAGATAAAGCATTTTCCTGCGGTTCCTCATTCACGGATACGTTACTGGGATAATTATAATCAACAGGCGGCTGTTGAAATTGATCTGAGTTATAATCGTAATAAGTATCGGGCTGGCCGTAATAATCTAATTGATAATTTTCCGGATATGTTTCGGCGTTAAAGTGTGAGTCATAGTCATAAGTATATGGATAGTCGTCACACATATTAAAATTCATTTCTCTTGACTTGAAATAGTTAGAAGGTGGCGGATTGCCTGACTTGGTCCAATCGTGTCCTCTAAGAGGCATTGGCTTCGATACGAAGTGACTAACTCCACTCATGGGCCGCGGCGTATAACCAGCAGACTGAGAACTATTTTGTGGTAATCTAAAGACGTTACTCTGGTGTCTGTAATTAGGCGGAGGCGCCGCGAACATCTGTTGCGTACGCGTAGGGCCACTATGGAGAGGCGTTTGGGGTTTCCAAATCTGCATTGGCCTCTGTGGCTGCGTCATGTATGGTCTGGAAGGACCGGGCATGTTAAATGGCCTAGAGGGGCCTGGCATATTAAATGGTTTTTGCGGTACAAAATTAAAAGACCTAGGCTGCTGTGGTAACGCGACGGGTTGCGGTAAGCTGTAAGAAAATTTATTAGGTTGATTAAATGAAGACGTGGACTGCTGCAATCTCCTGTCAGGGAGATGTTCATTCATCTGCTGTAAATATAGTGTATTCATCTCGTCGTGCACGAGTTCTAATGCCTGTTCAATCGTATCAGGTCGCATGCACCGAATACGAGAACCCAGCGGGTCACGGAGACCGCGTAAGTATGATTTAAGGGTTAACTTTTTATATAACTTGCGTTTACTTTCAATAGTGCTCGGCTCGGTTTCATGCAAACTGATGTAAGTCATGATCATGCTAAAATGATTTTGACACATTTCGTAAAACTCTTGCGGTGTCCTTGAACCTTGACTCATAACAAGTAAATCGTTGTATAGTGAGGTCTCTTCACGGTGATCGGCAAAGTTATTAATGAGCGTTCTCCGAATCGCATCCCAGTTCTCTGGAATGCCGTTCGAGTTTATAGTGCGAGCGGCGGGCCCAGTGATTTTATTTAAAATGCCGTTTATTAGAGATAGATTACTCAACTCATATCCGACTTCTCGTCTTACGTATGTTGTCACTAATTGATCGCATAAATTTACAAAACGCGTTAAGACGTTCGAATTCCCATCGAATTCGGGGACCAGGCGAAGTGCCTTAAAGATTTGGTCCACCAGAGCGTCGGACATTGTGCCGGATGCTGTTACGTCTTCGCAGATCGTATCTAAATTTCTACTTTTATCTAACTGCACTAATCTACGATCTAGAACTAACTTAGGAGACCTTGATTGCCTTGGATGGAAAATCTTGGAAAATTATTAGGAAACTTATAGGATAAAAGGAAAGCACTTCTAGATAGATTAAAAGTACTTACATATGCATACTTGATTTCTTTGCCTGTATCGATTTCTGGATACTCCTCTGGACTGCAGCACTTGTAGGTTCAGATCGCCGAAGGTCGTGATCGATTCACTGACTTTAATTTACAGCGATCCTACCGACTGCGCCAATTACGAAGGCTACAGCCGAAGGATGGAAAAAAAATCAAATTTATTTAATAAAATATAATAAAAAGAAATTACATTGATTTAATTATAGCTAAGTACAATGCCTAATGGTCGATGGTAGATCCAAAAGTGACGAAATTCGCTGTGGCTCCATCGGGTGACGGCTGTCGCACGTGTCGCTGACTCGGCACCTACATTCTGGTAATTTCCATGCGCCGCTATAATGAGGTTATTGCAGATTGGCGATATTGGTGCTGGAGCTATACGTAACAAGCGCAGTGCCTTGATCTCATCTGATGTTAAGTGATGATAAGGCGGTAGCTAGCCAGGTGGACAAACAAGCCCTACCACCAACCAAACCGAATACACAAACATGTACCCCCACTGGGAATCGAACCCGGGACCTCTGGGTCTCAACCGGTGGTCTCAGCCACTAGACCACAGAGGCTGTTAACTGAATGCGGCCTTTACAGCGTCACCCACCGGACTTTTTTTTGGGAGTGAGCGGCGAGAAAATTAAAGGTTTCTTCATGCTGTGTGATCGAAACACCGTCAGAGGGTTTGTAGAGGAACTGGCATCACGCAAGCGTGTCCTTTTTCCCCACTAGATTCTTCGAAGGCTCGGATCGGATCTGAAACTCATTACTAGTATGTGTAAGTTTGGTTACATTACGACTCAGAACAATAACTAAAGCTTTAATTATTCTAAGGGTTACGCTGGTTTTCCTATAAAGAAATCATCACTCTCACTACTTTACTTTTACTCTTTTTTCTGTTCTGTGTTAGTAGCAATAATGTACTTCTGAAAACAAGGCGGTTCTTCGCTTAAATAATTGTCTTTGCTCGTAATAAATTGGACATCTATTTCCAAATTAATAACTTTGATCCCCTCTCCCTCGGCTGACATGTTGATTCGCGCAATGTTCCCAACTTATGCTATTAATGTATATTAAGCCCACAAAGTTTGGGAAACTTCTCATGTAGGTACCACGTTAAAGTTTTAAGTAAATAACTATCTACGTACCTACCATATTTAGTTAGCTGCCAGGAGGTTATTTTTAGCAAACATAGTAAGAACAATGGGACTTCGAAGATTATCTGTGGAAAGTTTATATCAGGTCACTTACCTTACCTAGTTAACATATTAACAAAGTTTTGCTGTGTACAAAATTCTTATCTTTAATGGATTTTGTTTTGACGTTAATCGAACTACGATTCATGATGTTGTCAACCATGTAGGCAAGTATACCTAGATGGTTAAGCACACAAGTCACAAACATCTTATTATATTTGAATTACCTGTGTATCGGATACCGATATGAATTACGTAAATAGCATGATGTGGGTAGAGCCGCCTGCGTCACTTAGGTGGAATGTACTGAATTCCTGTGCTAGTATCATCATCAGTCAAACACGTCCACTGCTGGGCATAGGCTTCTCCTTGTGCTGGCCACTGAGCACGATCCGCGGCTACTCTCACCCAGCTCTTGCCAGCCACCTTGAGAAGATCGTCATTCCACCTAGTCTGAGGGCGTCCTAAACTGGTGGTGTACTGTGCTTTTGTTTTGATATAGATTGCCGGTTGCCGTTTCAGCTTCACCGGGCGTTTTTGGGGGCGGCGAGAAACTTAAAGGGTTCCTCAAGCCGTGTGAAACATATCACCTTCGGAGGTTTTCTAGAGGGAACGGCATCATGCACTAAGGCGTGTCCCCGTGCTCTACTAGATTCTCCGAAGGGTTCGGATCGGATCGGCGTGTACTGTGCTACACAATGTAATGGTGGCACAGGAGTTGCATTATTTATTTCCGATGAAGGTTGACACAACTGCTAAACCTGATGATAAAGTTGTTTATCTGCCTGGATGGCTACCACCGGCTTGTCTAAATATGTCGCCAAAACATCAATTTTAGTAGCATTGTTGTGTTCCGGCAGATACAGATAAGATAGCAAGTGACTCAGAAAGTGTTATGTATACAAAAAAATCACAGATTTCGCAGTCCCCGCAAGAATTGGAGCATTGAAAATGAACTCAACAATTTAGGAAAAAAAACCATTTTATTTTAAATAACACGATTCCAACTTGAATGCACTTCTCGTCTGCATCCGCATCTTTTAACACTATTACCATGACGATCGGTCAATAATCAAAGAAGCTACACCCGCTTTTCTACAATACCAAATCTAAAGGGACCACCTACAGGTCACAATTTTTAACCGATTTTCAAAAAATTTCGCCATTTTGTAGCTAAACAACTTAATACCCTAGGACCCCTTTTTTCATTTTTTCTTAATTCGGTTTTTTTTTGAAATTTTTACAATTTAGTATACAAACACCTCCCAAAAAACCCGATTTTTTTTAATTTTTTTTTTAACTGTTTAACATGTGAACAGTTTCGAGAAAATTAATGTCAGCACCTCAAATATCATAATCACAAACGCAGTAAGTTGTACTTAATGCGTTCATAAATTGTGCGGCAGTTACTGTTACGATCACATTTCTACGAAATCACTCCCACAAATATTACTACCTACAACGGACATTGGGCTTAAAGTGTCGATCACTGGTGGCTGTTACGGATCATCCTGTTACTTACTTCCGTCCCTTTTTTACGAAATCACTCCAACAAATTGTATAGGTATATAGAAGGCGAGCGGAAAGATGTTAATCAAAAATTATATATCTATTGGTGTACAACCAAAATCATCACTGTCATTATGTGAGTCACTTGAACAGTCTTGTAGATTTATAATAAACTAGTGGTCGCCCAGTGGTGGAAAGTCGATCTTAATTTTATTAAGGTTGCACGGATTGTATCCTAAGCAATGAAAAATGAAAAAGATGAATGTGAGTTTGAATTGGCAATTTGGCATTGACCGATGTCAGCCGCATTAAAGACAAACAATACGTGTGTGTCAATTATATAGTAGTGTGTGTAATGTTGTTTTTGTTGATTTAATGTATTTTTTATGCATAATTAAAAAAAAATTAACATTCGAAAAACCTTCTCTATATAAACTGTAAGTATTCGAAATTTCATACTTCTCCGTCCGCGCAATTTTCGTTAAAAAGGGGAACAAAGTTTTTGCTTCACGTATTAATAGATAATATATAGATTCTTGATAACTAAAGTGGTAAAATTTTACTTCACGCTACCAATCTCTTAGAATTATTTCTTAAATTTTATATACCACTTTTTTCCAATCATCAGGAGTAACATGATCACATGCATCATATAGTAATGTAAGCATTTTATTTGCTGTAAAAGGCGGCTGAGTGTTATGTCGAGCCGTGTGACCTGAAAAATATAATATAATTATCGTAATTTATATTAGCTATGTACATCTACTGAATAATTATCTGCAACTGTTGGTTAACTTCCTATTAGGTACTAGTTAGTAAGAAAGAAAATGTCATGCAGCGCTGTCAGCTTAAAAGCGATAGCGGCATTTATTCATTAGTAGAATAACGAAGAAGTGAAACAAATTTAGTACAAACCCTTGACTTGGGCCCAAATCAGTTCAATAGGGTTGTAGTGAATATGACTTGCTATAACTTTGCTATTTAAAAGAGTAAGGCGTTTTAATATAGTTAAAATAGCCAGGTATTGCCGACTTTTGTAGAAAAAAATATATTTTATTGGTATTTTTCGAGCACATTATTCAGACTGACATGGTTTCAATTAATTTTATTAACTTAATTTTTATTAATTTTTATTAACAGTTATTAATCTGGGTAGTGTTTTCAATACTCACATTAAAGAACTATTTAAAACTACATCTGGCCTTTAAATTGTTTTGACTACCTAATTAACAGAAGATTAAAGGGAAATAAGCACAAAATATCTTATATGAATATTTTCCGTTTGTACCTACGACATGCGTATAACACATATAAAGTCTGCATGGTAAGGAACTTCGAGTATTGAGAAATAGTAACATTTTGTCGAATAAAATAAAAACGGAACTAACATTACTAATTATTTTTAATTATAACCTGCCAAGTTCAGAGAGGTTAATATTACGTGATAATTTCTTTTTCTATTTTTGTAATTTTCTACATATTGTTGCTGTTTTTGTAAACGGAACACAATATTTTGTCCATGTCATTTAATCGATTGGTTATTGAATGTTAATTGAACTTCACTTGGTTTACTATCCCAACACTAGTATTTATTTGCAATGAAATGACCTTGTGAAGGGGTACGTTTATTTTATTGTAATATTTTAAATTTGTGATAAATGTGAGTTATGCGAGAGTTTATTGGGATAAACCTAATCTTACGTATGAAATACAATCATAAAAAGTAATTGTAGTATATTAAGTGCGGGATTATAAAAAAATGTTATATTAATATACTTAGTCAAACAAATTCATACGCTTTTACAAAGTCACGTCTTCGATTTTGGTGAGATCTGTCATAGGTATCAAGCTCTTTTGTACAAACTATAGTTATATTATAATCAGTGATCGGAGTAGGTAGATTGATTTTACGTACTCGCATCATGAATAGTCATAAAAATCATAACATGGATAAGCCTTTATTCCGGGATTTATATAAAAAAATAACTAAATCGAACAATAATTACTTTATATTGCAAAGAAAAGTACATTTACCCCCTTATTCATAAAAAATATTTAAGCATTATTTAGTTAAATATTGTTTTGTCAACGTCACACAAACGTCATTTGAATTTGAGAAAAAGAAACAAAACAATTATTTACTACATAATGCTTAAATAGTTTTTATGAATAAGGGGGTTAAAGTGTACGTTACACAAACAAGGTTAAATTAATATTGGTAAATCGTCAATATTTACTTGCATCACGGAATTTTGTGAGTAAGACGAACATCAATAGAACCGTGCGTCAGTAGGATAGCGGAAAGGTAAGTCCCATCTTTCGTCTATTATTAATAGAATCCCACTTTACGTTTGCTACTTTTTACTCAAGTTTAACCATGCCATAGTTTTTTTTACTATAGAAGGCCGATCACCTATATACTATTAAAAAGACAGCAAAAGGGTTAAACATTTCTTATTCATATTGATGTATTCTTTATTCTACACATTACAACATTTGAAATTCCTTAAAAAAATCTTAATAATTTCAAAATCCCAGAATCCCGGAGGCTTATCCATACCAATATATACGTGCCAGTTCATTGACCCCAAATCAATCTACCTACTCCGATCACTGATTATAATACATTTTGTAATTGTTAAGCATCGTAGCAATTAGCCTAATAATCGTTAGCATTTAGGATATCCCGCGGTGGTGTAGGCACCCGAGCTCCCATTTCGAATATTGATTATGCAAACGAGCTTTTGCTCTAAATATATTGTTCAAATAATACAAGACGGAAGTAAGAAGTAAGAAAAAAGGTACAAAATCCAGAATACAACATCAAGAGTTCTCCCCTGTGAATGAATCTTTTATCTTTCAATCCGCACGACCTCAATCTGGTTTTGGCACTTTCGTGGCTTTCTAGAAACGAGTAGCATAATAATATGATAAGAGTAGGTAGTGATTGGCGGCGTCTAACCCGCGGCAGGGCTCGCCCGCGCCGCGCCGAGCCCTTGTGCTGCAGGATCGACCCCTTCCTTGCAGCTGCTGCACTGCGCTTGCAGCACTATGATTTGGGGAAACGAACGTGAAAAATTACAGAAAGACATGCCCCGCACAGTATCCAGCAGGAATCAAAATAGTTGGGAGATCATGTTAGAGCGCTAAGTCATCTTTCGTGTCTCTAAATAATCGATTAAGTCGGTTTCTACTCCTCTAACGTTTGACGGTAGGTACTATCCGTTTTACGGTATGCACCCGTCTCTATTGATCAAAGATAATCGGCGACCACTGACACCTGTCACTGTCACTTGTCATCACTTGTTATTAATTAGGTACTGATAAGTCGTAAAAACAACATTAGGTACAACTAATGAGAAAGGATGTGCCTCTGTTGAGTTTCTTCCCGGTTCTTTTCAACACCTACAAGGTCGACCGCAGTAGACTTACTTACTGACTGATGGCGTAATGGCCTTTATAATTGTAGCCTTAATGAATTTTATCAAATGAATTTGGCAATTGGTTCAGGTTTAACGTCACCATATCGCGTTCTGTTCTGACCCCGTCATTATTGCATTATCACCGCGTTATTACAGACAAAGGGAGTCCTTTTGGCTATGCTCTACCAACGTCCCTACTTTCCGAGATATAACCATTTCAGTTAACGATCAACATAAAATATCACCAAATCTAAAAACTTATTTCGTATAGAAAAAAGAGATTGATGTAGATGAATTAATTGGCTATTAATACAAAGTTAATTAACAATGTACTTAGTTAGAAACGAGGGCAAAACAATGCACACTAATAAAAAAATCAATCGAAATACTTATATACTCTAAATAATAACAGTACTGTACTTTATTTTTTTTAAACAACAGAAGTATTCATGTATGAAACGAAGTGTCCAATAATAAGTATAAATTAAATATTAGATAACGGAAAAAGACATGAATAATGTCATTGGCCTTAGACTCAACGTATGAGGTCTGTAACTGGCATGACAACAACGCTACCGCAATTTGCTGAGACGCTCAACCGCAATCAAATGAAATAGGTTTGAATATTTGTATGCTTACAAACAAACGTTAACGGTGCTTGGGAATTATACGGCAGCCAACACTCGCATACACAATGGGGAGTCAGATTAAAACGTCGGTCGCCATTCCTGCAGCAGTAATTCTGAATTCCTCCCCGCGCCGTCGACACTTACACCGGAAGACTTACACCGAGTGACGTATACTGCAGCTATTAAGTTAAAACCGCGCAGTTCTGTGGATGCACCGATGCACTGCACCTGACCGTATTCCACGCCGCCTGGCCCGGGGAATTCCCGTGCGCTGCCAAACGATCCGGGCGCAACTAATGGCTGACTAAGCGGATGCCTTTGATCGGAATCGGCTGCAATCTAAACTTGTGGATTCATACTCCTGGACTAGAAAAGGTTATAAGTTAAAAACTAATAAGTTACTCTGAAACATTAAAAAACATTGTTTCAGAGAAACTTATTAGTTTTTTAATTTTTATGTCTAAGTAACCAAAACCTAAATGAGGCTTTTATTGTAGTTGACTCACATCACAGCCATTTTCCAGTTCCATTAAGCGTCGCCCTGTTATATAATTAAAAGCTCAGTGATTAGTAGTCTTCTTGTCGGCTCGAACAAAGGCGAGTCTTATCGGCGCGCGTCCTTTGAAGCGATCTCGCTTTCATTTCGGCTACATTCAATCAATCTTCCAGCACCGGCCGCCGCGATGTCCGCCGCTTTTCATGATTTTTTAAACGAATCGTTACGTTGTTGACAGGACAATGAGAAAAAAGGTGCCCGAGCCAAGGTAGTATTTGATGCCTGCTTAAAGCAGAAAAAGGTTCCCTATATTATTGCACGGAACATACAAAACCGTTTTTAATGCGAATCGGTTATGTTCATAAATAAATAATGGTAATAAAAGTCATGGCTGTTCGAATCGCGTAATTAATGTGTGTGTGATATGATGAATAGGTCCGAGGATTCGTACTCATATGGCTTTTATATAATAACATATGTCAAAATAAAATATAATTTAAATCAAAAGCACTAAGGAGTATTGATATCAACTTCGAAGCAAATCACCGCCAAAATAACTTTCTACCCCTTTTAACCCCGTTAGGGGATGAATTTCAATAAAATACGGCCAAGGCATCACACTTGGTCCAATCTACTTTAAATTTTGCATAAACCTTTTTTAACAGAATTGATGGAAGACGTGTTTCGTATTTTCGTATTTGTCCATACAAACTTTGCCCCCCTTTTTCACCCCCTTATGGATGCCTACGTCCGTCAGTCAGACATTCAGGGCTTGGCGTGGTCACTAACCCGAGCTATGCATCGAAAATACGAAACACACTTTGCCCGACCTGCGAATGGAACCCAGGAGCTCCGGATAAAGGGACAAGCGCGATGCCACTAGGCCACCGAGGCCTCTATTAAGAAAGGAAGAATCCCTCGCTATCAGCGGACAAAGTCGCGGGCTGTTGATAGTCCTTTAAATGTGCATTTAGTTTATTCCTTTATTTGTATGTCAGAATCAGAAATTCTGTTGTAAAGTGTTCCCAATGATATGGTGGTATCTCGGTTACCTGTTCTGCTTCGGGTAAAGGCTTAGAGCATTTAAAATGCTCTAAGGGTAAAGCTGATGATGAATGTAAGTAAAAAGAAAAATGCCCCATAATTAAAAGCAGTTTAAATACAGATTTTTTTTAACATCAATAGGCAGCCCACTATTTTGACAGAAAACTAAGTCGATAGGTTTTTTTAAAATAGAATCGAACACGTAAGTGGAGACTTATTTTAAACATTGGCTAATTAACATAATATAATAGACGTACCTACTCTTTATCCAAAGGTCGAAGAAATTGTTTCGACCTTTGGATATTTTATAGTGCCGACTGTCATGCTGTACAAAGTACAATAACATTTCTCTTTACGTGCTCAAAACGCGCAAAACACAAAAATATTACAGCATAATGTGCTGTCCCATACTAAATTTAGGTAGCGGCACCAAAGCTCGACACCAGTTGTCGTCGCCAAACAATAATAAACAATTTCATTAAGGCGAAGGTTAAGGCACCCTAGCGCCACCTATTGATAATTTGACAATTACTAACGGACCGGATCTTTTTTTAAACTTTGCGTACCGTCCGACAACAGGAAAGTATACATAGTATTTATTTAGTATATGTGCACTACTTTTTGTTGCGTGGTTTAATCACAAAACGGGCTATTGCATTTATTCACAAACAATGGCCACTTCTGGTGTTAGCGAATGAATACAAAAACAAACCTAAAAGTAGTACACAATTATTAAATAATAGATGTTTACTTAATGTCGGAAAGTCCGCAATGTTTGAAAAAAAATCCAGTTTAGCAGTTATCAAATTAAATCCATTAGCGGCGCTAGTGTGCCTTACCCTTCCCCCTAAAGTTTAGCGCCAGCTCGGATACAGGTGGCCTGTATTCAATTTAAAATTCAAAATCATTTATTCAGTTTAGGCTACAAATAGCTCTTATGAACCTCATTATGCCATTGGTTCGTAAGTCTACTCTGGGCGGGAGACCTTGTACTGAGATGAACCGGCAAGAAACTCAGCAAGTGTCAAGATCTTTCTCCCTTACAGCGTCAAAAATATTGGAAAATGCCCTTCATACTATACTCTGCCTCCATTTCTAAAGTGTCGACTACTGGTCCCTGTGTAGAGCACTGCGCCAACTATACTTTTTAAACTATTGATAGTGAGCGCTGCTCAATATTACTTTTGTGTCATACATAAGAGATTAATCTATATACAATGCTCGCAAATCTAGCTCGGGACGGCGGCGGCCGACTACCTCTCCGATGTCTATGCAATTTCACACACCGATAGTCCCTGATATTGCTAACTATTCGGTCGTGAACCAACTGTACATGTCAAAAATGTTAGACAACCGACGGTATTGGAATACGCTACGTGATTTAGAACGGCCGCTACGCTGTATTTATTGTGCATTATTATATTCAAATTTAAATTTTAGGTAGTTTCACGTTTGCAAGTCAATTTACAATATATAGAGAGAAGAGTAGTTCAACTGAATGTTTGCCCGCCGGGAAACCGTTCTTGCGTCGATCGTCAATGCTATCTTGGGCGCGTCGCTACCTGGATGGGTGACCGACAATTCATTCTCGATTATCCTGCGCGAGTTAGGAATCCACATTAGCAGTTGCTAACAAACCATATCTACAGCACACAAGGATAAATTAATATTTAATGATATATTTACAAAATAATTAAAATAATTATTTTGGCGTGTTAGATGGGAGGCTGTACCTATCCTGCAGTGAGTGCTTTCATCATCATCGTCATCATCATCCCAGCCAAAAGACGTACATTGTTGGACAAAGGCCTCCGCCAAAAATCTCCACAACGCACGGATTTGTGCTGTTCGCATCCAGATAATAACAAAACTTTCATAAAAACATTTTCTTTTCCCTAAAAACAATACCAACTAGTTACTCAATGGTATTTGCATTCAAATAAAAGTTTTAAATTACCTAAAACTGTAATAACAAGAGCGGTACTTAATGGTGCGGCGGGCGATAACTTTCCTTCATCAGCATAAATTGAAGTCATCCCAGAAAGAAGGCGATGCGCGCTAATTGGCAGCTGCAGCGCCTGCAACCAGCGGGGACTAGCGCTGGCGCCGCGGCAGGTACATTTATTTATTTAATTTAGGTACACGGACAGAATACAATCAAATCATGACCTAATATATACAGTGTGGCGACATGTCATACGTTATATTAACATTGTTTAGGCTAGACATCATTCCACATTTAGTGTAGTACACAATATGCTAAAGACAGTTAATATAAAACAATACAAAACAGTAATTAAAAAATGTAAATTAAAATAATAAAATAATACAGAACTAAACTATGGGAACTATGGCGGGCGGGGTCGAAGATATTTCAGCTGATAAAATATCTGATACATTTTTTTTAAACATAGAAAAGTTATATATTGGATATTATTCTTTTAAATAAATAGAAAGTAAGCACAAGTGAGGAGCTCGATGGCGCAGTGGTTAACGCGCCCGGTCTGCAAGTGCTGAGGTTAAGCAACTTTTGCAAAGGCCGGTCATTGGATGGGTGACCAAAAATGAATCAACTCGAGCTCCTCCGTGCTTCGGAAGGCACGTAAAGCCGTTGGTCCTGGCTGCATTAGCAATCGTTAACAACTACCAACCCGCACTGGGCCCGCGTGGTGGTTTATGGCCCGTTCTCCCTATTCATCTATCCATCCATAGGAAAGGCTCGTGCCTGACAGTTGTGCTTGATGAACTTAAAGATATATTCATATTTCTCCACAAATCAACCAACATTCTATTAGCACTACATTTTTAATACCACAAAACAAAGTAAAAGTACCTAATCGTCAGGCAGTTTTATAGGTTAGAATGAATGAAAAATCGTCAAACAGCAAAGTGAACTGCGTGACACAAACGAACCAATCACAGAGCTCTATTCCAAGCAGTGCGTTCGCATAGTCAAGGGTCGTCTGAGTATTGTTTACGAATTGAAGACCTTGTCATAAGGAATACTTTACAATTATTTACCGAAAAACACATGCTTTCTTGTTTCAACCATGTTTCAGTTAGACATAATATGTCCACGCTATAGTTGTCTAGCATTAATTTAACGTCTAATATTTTGCCAGAGAAGCGATTGACATTTTGGTGAACTAAAGTACAAACACTATTACACTTCTTCTTAGTCAACCTTAAATTCATAAAAAATAATTTGCCTCAGTGCCTTTAGTTGTACTATTATTGGTCACTGTCTTATACACACGGTCACATAGTAAGTTGATATTATTTGCCAACAAGGTGGCTATATTATGTATACATCCTCAAGCTAGATACATAATACCTTTAATCTTAGATTAATAACGCCTTTAATCAGGTAAAAGTTTTTTATAAATAAATTGCTATCAAATAGCTTAGTCACAACTGTGACGACTTATCATATGATGTAACATATTATTTACTTTATAATAATAGAATATATTTATTATTTTGATTGTCATGCAATGACTCTGAATATGGAAGTGTACACCATGTCAATTTCTTACAGTTTATCTGTGTTAATCGTGTAAAGCTGTCTATGGGTAATATCTTTTATTTGCAAGGCTAAACTGTCCCTTCAAACAGGACTATAAATATATTTTTGTTGACTTTAGCTGAACATACCGCAGTCACAATCTGCTGCAGCGATGCCCCAGGCATACATTCAAGATTGC
>OY720027.1:21163465-21187898 GCA_963082485.1 Eudonia mercurella | reverse complement strand
TATGTACCAAGCGGAAGTTTTATTTTCCATATTCTATATTATATATATTACTGTTTAAGATATTTATTTCTCAATAACAGAATAAAATATTCGCTTATATTAAGAAATACTAGTTTGTAGTAAAATATACATAAAGGAGCGTCGGAACCGTTGGTCTATTCTATCTTATCTAAGTATCTACTTACATCAAGTTTACACACAAATCAACAAAGCACAACACTGTTTACACATAATTAAAATTAAATTAAACTGAATTAAATTAAATTCATTTATTCGGATAAGTGCACATCCAATTCAATCCATTATAACATTTGACAAAACACAGAAACACTTCAAAACTAACAAAAAGGATTTTTGAAGTTAATTAGGCTAGTCGGGGGACATCGAGAGTAGTTTTTATATGTAGATAATACGAAAATACATCGATATCCCATTGTGTTTTACAAGATTTATTTCAATAGATAGCAGCTTTAATTTCTTACTTAATCTGGGCCGAAATATCAAGATGAAGACAACGATGGGTGCCTACACTATTATTCTGAAAGGCGTTGGATTGTCGCGCTTATACTAAATATGTACTTACTTTGAATAATTCTACCAAAAATAAAACGTATTACGGAACTAGATGCAGGCCTTATAAAACTTTGTATAAGCAGAGCTGTTGTTAATTCATTACCTGCCTACAAACTCATAAGTTTGTTTTTAAAAGGACAGTGGACCTTTAATTTTAACTTTCCATAAACTCGGTGGCAACACTTTAACTTGGCTTATCTTAACTATAGTTTAAAGCTGCACTCGCATCTTTTATTTTTAATCTCCGGCCAGCGGCGAACCCTATCGGACTTAAAATTACTTTGTTCTTGAGCAAAGATCAAATATCTGCGTTCATTTTTCAATACTTTGTAAACGGCTATGGGAGAACTTTTGTAATTACGTATCCACTTATTAGTTGGCATTTTGTTCACAGCCCCTGCGCGGTGGAAATTGCAGAATGCTATCTAGAAATACAATTTACTTCAGTGTTTCCTACCACTACCATTGAACTATCGCGGTCTGCCCCAACTAATATCACACATAGTCTGGAAAACTGTTTTCTAACAATTGTTGGACAGTGCTGCCTGGTGTAATATCAGTGAACTTGTCCTTAGCTATTGTTCTGAGTCTTGTCCACAACCCGATATTCGGAGTCCCCGTAGCTACGTTTTTTTTGTAAAAGAGTAGTTGTACCTTCTCGTAAGTATTAATCTTGGTAGTTGATATTCTTATTTTTTTATATTTATCAGTTATTTACTACTGGTTTTTACTAAAAGTAACAATTTGATGTATCAGTTACAGTCACCATAATTTAGTTTTAAAAATATCAAAAAGAAAACAGTTGATAATGAAATTCAAAATCATAAATTATAAGACATGAAAACTAGATCGCAGTAAAAAAATTAAATCCTATTCGATTCAAATGATAAAAGTCCATTGGTATTTTTTTATCATGAATTAAAGTTAATCAATAAAATGTTCCGTTGAACTGAAGCAAGCGGCCGGCCACTCGGTCGGCAGCAGTTAATTATATTCCAAGAAGTGATATCTGAAAAAGAGAGTTTCGGTAAACAGCGTCATAACTTTAAATTGGTTTCGCCACCGTGGCTTGCACGTTACGAATTTCATTCTTTTATTTGAAGTCTTTGTGATGGACTTATTACTGGAGGTCCGCTTATGAATAAACCTGAATATCTTTAGGTGTGAATTAATGTGGCCGCTCACGATTAAAATTGAAATTGATATCGCACTCCAATCGACGGCGGAGTGCTTTCGACTACGCACGAGTCGCAGGGTAGACTTTCTCAATGGTTTTGATGTAAATTACCAAATGTTATTTGTAAATATCCTAAGTGGAGTCATTTCTAATACCTATATAACATCTAATATCTATCTAACTGTACAATCGTTCTAAAACTGCCACTATAACAACAATCCATATATCCAGTACCTTAACGTATGAGAAGCTAGGCTGAAGTGGCATCTTCTGCCCTACCTACACTTAGCCTCCCACTGGAAGGACCCGACAGCCAGTGCGACTGCAGTTGCTGATGAGTCTTAGAAATGGAATACTATATTCCGCACTCCTATCTCATCAGGCAAAGGCAGGCGCAACCGATGGTTCAACCGTGAGTGTGCCAACGCTGTCGATAACAGGCAGGCGGTATACAGCGCTTGGATCAAAGCTCTTGGGGATCCCGAAACTCGCACGCTGAAAGCAGCCTATAATAATACCACCAAGTCCTGCAAAAGAGCCTACATTAGAGCGGATGCCCTACGCGTTGCACGGGTCGGCCAAGAACTACTCACGCATCCTACGGGCAGCCGTAGCTCAGTAGCTACGGCTGCCCGTAGGATACGCAGACGCCAGTGCGTCTGGTCAAAGCCGTGCAATCAAAATTCTACCAACCCTCGCTGCCACCACTGAGATGTCCTGACGGGACTTTAGCTCACAAGCCGCAGGAGAAGTCGATCTCCTGGCCAAACTCTTTGCAGTTAACTCCTGAATCGATGACTGCAATGCACAGCCACCTTCAATTCCTTACTGTGCCACACAATGCCTGATTTTAAAATCAGGCAGTGTGATGTCCGTGCGGAGCTGCAGTCAATCGATGTCCGGAAAGCTAATGGCCCTGATGGCATCTCAGCAATACGAGTAGTCCTGAAAATGTGTACAGCGGAGTTGTCCCCCGTATTAACGCGCCTTTACCGTCTCTCGCTTTCTTTTGGTTGTGTACCGGAATCTTGGAGAGAAGCTAATGTGCAACCGGTCCCAAAAAAAGGAGATCGGTCAGATCCATCGAATTACCGCCCCTTAGCCGTTACTTCAGTTTTGTGCAAAATCATGGAACGTATTTTAAATAAACAACTTGTCTACTACCTGGAAGAACACTCCATAATTCACAATTGCCAATTGGGTTTCGGCCGAAACGGTCAACGGGTGATCTTCTAGCGTACGTTGCACATCTCTGGGGTGAGGCTAAAGACAAGCGTCGTGAGTCGGTGGCTGTGGCACATAGCTCTTCTCTCCAAGCTCCCGGCATACGGTCTGCCTGCTCAGTTCTGCAACTGGGTCGCTGGCTTCCTACATGAGCGTAGAATCTGTGTCCTGTCTGATGGATGCGCTTCGCGGTTTATGTCAGTAAACGCTGGTGTCCCTCAAGCTTCCGTTCTGTCCCCCACGCTGTTCTTTCTGCATATCAAAGATATGCTTCCACTTGGAAATATTCATTGCTATGCAGATGATAGCACGGTGCATGGGGGATATAACGGTCACCCAGCGGCAGGGCGGGTTGAAATTGAAGTCAATCGAATGAATCTTGTCATTGAGTTCAATCGGGTATTGGACATCATATCTAAATGGGGCTTTAATAATCTTGTTGAGTTCAATGCCAAGAAGCACACACCTGTGTTTTCTGTTCACGGCGTTCAAAAAAGTCACAATTTCTCCCCCCTTGTACTCATCAGGGTACATCTCTGAGCCTGCAGAGCAGTATTAACATGTTCGGTATGACGATTCGCTGCGATCTGAACCAAAAGGACTACATCGAAGCAATCAAAGCAGCCTCACGAAAACTCGGTATTCTGAACAGGGTGCGGCGATTCTTTACGCCTGACCAGTTGTGCCTTTGTACAAGACACAGGTACGATCTTGCGTGGAGTATTGCTCGCACATCTGGGACGGTTCCGCAAAGTACCTTCTTGATGCCTTGGACAGATTGCAGCGTCGCGATGTTCGCATTATCGGCACCGCAGAAGCCACAAATACTCTTGAATCTCTGCAATTGCGTAGAGATATTGCGTCACTCAGCGTGTTTTACCGCTTATACCATGAAGAACTCTTTGACCTCATCCCACCTTCTCTCTTCCTCCATAGGAGTACACGTGCTGCTCTCCGGAGTCACCGCTTCACTGTCTCAAATATTCCATCGCGCACTATGAAATTTGGTGACTCGTTTCTCTGTCGCACCTCCAAAACATGGAATAGTTTGACAGTACACGTTTTCCCTCCTTCCTGTGATATGGGGTCCTTCAAACGAGGCGTGAAGAGGCACCTTGTGGGCCGGCAGAGTGAGGGTAACTGATGCTGCGTTGTTTTCACGCTGCACCAGTTGTCGTCACATCTGGATTCCATATTCACTTAACATCAGGTGAAATGGAGTCATTTGCTGTGTTACGTATAAAATAAAAAGTGATTTGAAAAGTGTAAAAGTCCTCTGCAATTATTGATCGAAAATAATAAAACATGTATTTGTTAGTAACAGCGTACGGTTCTAATAAATTATTTACGAAATGCTTTTCAATTTCACTTAAGTATGTGTTAACAGCCACACAAAACGAAATGCTAGACAAGGATTGATCGTATAAACTTCGGCGCGGGTAGTTCGATGGCGGGCGCGAACTTGTGCGATTTGCTGGCCGCAGCAGCGCCGCCCGCCCCGGCACTCGCAATGGCGGCAGTTCGCAAGTGCTGGAGCTACACATGTTGCTAAAGATTAATAGACAAATCCATGCAATAAGGCGCATCTAGCGCAGAGACGTTGGGCCGTATACGTATACTCGTACCCAGGTGGTCGCAAGTTTGTAGGCTTGAATTCTTAAAGTAGAATTTTCCCTGTTGTGGAGGATGATAAATAAGATACTAAGAAGAAATCATTTGTAAATAATCATAAATATAGCTTGCCTAGTTCTTAACTGATTTTTCAATATTTGTACAAATATTAAAATCGGATGTTGATGACGTAGTTGTCGACATTTAATAGGGTTCGAGTTGGATTGAGCCACGATAGCATAGTTGACAGTGCACTTGACCCGGCATGTCATGGGGTGCGGATTCAAATCCCGCTCGTGGTAGTTCTTCAACACTTTATCTTTTTTCAAAAAATAAGATACACGTAGTCAGTCATTAGTTTAGCATATTCTATATTTTTTCAGATTTAAGGTTAGATCCCTTCTGCTTTTAGACGTGCAACGTCTATAAAGTCACTTCGAAGCAAACGGGTACCAGAGCAGATATTTGTATCATATTATAATACCTTATCATATCAGCCTGTCCGCGTGCTAACGATACGACGACGCCGACGACGCGACGCGGCGGGCGCACGTTGACTGGAGCTCGCCCTTACTCATTTCCATTGGGTGTAGCCATCGACGTGATAGCATGGTTTATCGTGTTTTGTGTACTTTGTCTAATTCCAACAACTTAACTTATAATAAGTGTAGGTATTTTGAATAATATTTTTTCGTGAAAATTATAAAATGAATGAGCCTGAACTTGACAATCCCAGTCCCTAATGTCATCAAAATATGCTGCAGAAACCGGAGGCTGCAGGCTCCCCCCTCTCCCCTTCCCCCAGGCGCCCCTATGTCCGGTGCACCGGACGCCGCGGCCGCGCCGGCTGCCCGCACCTCCGCTGCTGTTGGACCTACCCGAATCAAAGTACTCTGTGGTATTAGTGTAATTAATAATAATTAAAAAAATATATCTAAATTTTTCACCACAAAATTGGTCAACAACTACTTATAGGTTGCCTAATGTAAAGAAGTTGTTGACATTAAGTAGGGCTCCTTTGCCATACTAATAGTGTTGATTAATTTCGGCGGGTTGGACAGAAACACAATAGCATAGTTGGTAGTGCATCTGACCCGGTATGTCATGTAGTGCGGATTCGAATCCTGCTTGTGGAAATTCGAAAATCGTGAAAAAAGTTCATAAATCATTAATTAAATTACAGTAATTAAATTGGCATTAGCTGAAAATCATTCCAATACTCGCTGACTATATTAAACATGTCTTTATGATCATAGATGAGATCTCATCACATGTGCGGAAACTCACATTCAAAATAAATTAAATAAATATTTGGGTAAATAAAATATTTAAGATGTCGGTATGAGTAACAAAATAAGTAAGCTGTAATCAAACAACAACAAAACAAGTAGATAAAAACTAAAAAAAATAAAAAATAAAATACAATGTATTAAAAACTCAAAGTACCCTCTTAAATGAATCGCGCTGATGTCCACGCTTGGGGCTGGGACGTGGGCCCCGCGCACTGCGTTATGCAGCGGGCACAAACTAGCGAGCCGACGACCGGCGCCGACGCCACGCGAGCGGCTCGGCCGACGCACGTGTTGAAGAAGAGGGGCTTTATTGAGGCGCTCTTGGTAGAGGCATTCTTATATCCCATTACGTGAATCTATTAAAATATGAATAAAAACTTTGTACCTACTCCTTTTCCGCGCTCACGTTTTCAAGCACATTGCGCTCACGGTGAAGTTCGGCATTGTTAAAGTTCATTAGAGAAGAAAAAGATAAAATTACGCATAATATCTGTTATGAGAATATGTTGTGAGTTACAATCGAATTTCCACCAATACGCAACCATTAGCACTTATTATTGCTTAGGAAGGGTCGGTTAAATAAGAGAAATCGAGTTCAATCCCTATAGCTATATTTATTTTATATATATATAATAATAAATAGTTTAAAAAAATATAAAAATGCTAACTAACAGTTGAAGTTAGAAGAAATTTTTATTAAAAAAAATAACAATTGAAAAGCGGCTGTCAACGTTTTTGCGCGTGTTGCCTACAGTTAGGAATTCCTTTGAAAATATCATCTTATTTTTTGTCAACGGAAAATGTCTGTCGAGTGTGTTGACGTGATATTAAATATTCGACATCATCTTTCATTGAGTGGAGTAGGAGATCCGCCATAATTCAAGCAAATTCAATTCTCAGCGTATTCTGTTATTTTATTTTTAAATTAAATAAAACTAATTGGATGTTTTCCTTTTAGAGTATCAAAAACATCAACACGTTTGAGTTCATAAAACTTGTAATGACTTAAGAAAGTAATTTTGTTGTCGGATACAAACGTAATGATTGCTCTCATTCTCAATCTTGACGACATTTTGGCAATATCACCGAAGTTTTCTTAAAGTTAACAACTTATACGACTTCAAACTCACTAATTGTGTTCGTTGATAAACACGAATATACTGAAGAGGATGATGCTGCTACCAGACAATTTTAAACAATTAAGTTCTTATTTTTACAAAACTTTGACGCCTAAAGTTGTAACATTCAAAGTACTTCTCAATAAAAATAAAACGTCCACTCGTCCAACTGGCACAAAAACCTTACAGGCGATGCTATAAAACCATAAATAACGTAGAAGATCAACCATCGAGCATTTACGCCCGAGACAGCGGCGTCGTAGCATGTACTACGATATTCGTAGCACAGTTGTGGCTTCGTAGCTCATTCGTTTCATATAAATTTACTACAGGAATTGTGGCTGTACGTGAACGTATAGAGGCAGTAACATAGTGTTAGCGGGGCTGGCGACAAACCGAGTGTCGTCGCCGAGAAATAGGAGGCGACTGGTTGTTGGGAAATAGTTGGGGCCCTGGTCGCTGGGAAATAGGAGAGGGACTGGTCGCTGGGAAAAGCGCATTAAGCTTTTTACCCGCATCACACAAACTAGTTACTCTGCCGTGCAGGCGGCTCGCGTCTCCACCGCACTGCGTTAATGTTCCCTGCCAAAAATAACTTTTTTCATTACCATAAAACTTATTATTTTGATGGATGCGTCAATTTTGGTGTGTTCGTTCCACAACATTCTTGATTCACATTCTTGATTCACACTCTTGACCTGTCTCACCTCATACGACGGCAGCGCACTTCCCATTTTACATTTTCTAACAGTTTACTTTTCTACTCGTTTACTTTAAGTTATTTTAGTCATTAAGTTATTAACTGACTGCAAAATGTAGTTGACTGAGCTCTGAGATAGTGCTACGAGTACTACGTAAAAGCTTTCATAGATTAGATCAGGTGGATTCGTTGTTTTTCACGTATCGCTGAAGCCCATCACACCTGCATTGAAGTAAACGGTCAAAAGACAAGGCACTGACCCTCCGCGCACAGACATCATGCTAACGCGAGCGCCGCGGCGCACTCAGCGCTCTGTGCTTTACATTTAATTTGTACCATTTAATAAGAGTACCAATTATGTTCACATTCCAAAGCTTGTATTAAGTGTATTAATTAGGTATAAGTGCTTTTTGCCATTAATCATCATCATCATCATCATCAACTTATTTATGTCCCCACTGCTGGTTCCCCTCGTCCCCCCCTTGTTGCACCATTTGTACTTTTAGCGTATTTTTAAAATGACTTTTTTGTATGTAGTTGACAAAGACAGGCGTCAGATTCCCGGAATGTAGGCAGCTACAAAAAATGTTCGTTATAAAGCAATCTGGCACAAAAGTGAACTGTGTATTTGTTTAGTTGCAATTTCAAATTAACTTGGTCTGGACGGATGAATAAATAAACACCGTGTTGACACGTCAGAACTGACAAACACGTGCCAACTAACGCAGTTCCTGTCGCCTCAGTTAATTATAAAAAATAAACCAGGACGTACGTACTCCACATTAATGGATGATAAAACACAGGCGTGCATTATTTTAAAAGCGGCTGGCATTGAATATGCAGATGCCCGGATGGGGGCGCCACTCGTTAGCGATTCACGAGTTGTCTGTCGCCACTGTGTGGACGAACAGCGTTCTCATAATGATTGAAAGCAAAAGAAATGTCAGTGTCCGTGTTTCGTTTCAATTCGCTGATGACCTGAGGTGGCGAGCGCACCGGCCGACCGCCTAATAATAGCATTTACCGCTGTCCATGCACCGGTGCTATAAGGGGTTGCTCGTTTTAGGGTTCCAATAAAGTTTTATCATATTGGTCTCTCTGTCTCAATGTAACATAATTTTTTCTCGCAGCCTGTTCTCGATAGAAAACTAAATCTCGGCATGGTTATTGATATTTATAGCTCATAAAAATAAATATTTTTTTTAAATGTTAACGGGTAAGCATAGTGCCTTGATCTCACCTGATGTTAAGTGATGATAAGGTCAATGATGAAGCGCACTTCACCCGGGATCCTCAACTAGTGAGGCACTGGCTATCTTATCTCTAGCTGCCGGAACACAACAATGCTACAAACATTGATGTTATGGCGACATATTTAGATAAGATGGTGGTAGCTAGCCAGGCGGACAAACAAGCCCTACCACCAACCAAACCGAGTACACAAACATGTACCCCCCGCTGGGAATCGAACCCGGGACCTCTGGGTCTAAACCGGTGGTCTTAGCCACTAGACCACAGAGGCGTTTATTAACCCTGACTATATTTTCCTTCAACTGGGAATATCACGAACCAGGACGTTGGCTCGGGGCAATCGTTAAGTGGGACGGCTTGACGGTATATTACCTTTCCTTACGATCACCGATACCTGGTCAGCGTGTGAGATCCAATGGGACCGTCAATACAATCATTATAACTTTGGCGTAGCTGATTGTTTCCATGCAATTTTATTTTCTTCAGTTCCCTACGAGCTGGATTGGAGTTGGCTTACTCACAGAAACAAACAACAACAACAACAACAATGAGTGCTACTCAATAAATACACAATATGAATAAATCTTTGTATTATTTAGTGATAATATACGTATATTACCTAGGACATTATTGTTTTTAATTTTTTTTATGTGAGAATGAACAATAAACTGAAATCTTACGTTTGATACTTCTCTATTTTCATTATACAAACAGCTGTAAAAGAAAAGTTGTAATAAGACTCATAATAATCTTTGAAACATAAATGAAAGACAGAAGAACATCTGCGAATAATTCTATGCAAATTGAATCATAGTCAAAATAATTTAGATAAACTTGAACTTGTGTGTATTCTAACTCCGGGATAGATAACTTTTTCAAGAGTATTGCTCATTTACATATTATAAAGCTATCCAGCGCTAACTATTTTCACAGTTTTAAAAATACTGAATAGATATATTTATAACGTTTTAAACCAGGCCGCGAGTCATCACCATCACCAGCTGATACATGGGACACCCTGTGCGGGTGCGTGGGCGTGTGCGTGCGCGTGTGCGTGTGCAAGTGCGCGTGTGTCGGTAATGCGATAAACTAATGCGCGGCCGGCGGGTGGAGCCGGGCAGCTTACGAATGTTTGTTCTAAATTGTTCTCTCATGCACACCAATTTTCTAGCTGCAAACCAACATGTGTCAACAGAGATATAACATAAATGAATACACACATTAGCCCTAAGAAGATCCGACCTGTGAAATTTGATATATCGTTTAAAAAAGGATTTATTATTTAATATTATTATTTTCTTCAGTCAAAGCAGACAATGGCTATCGCTTGCCAGACCAAAATTATAGTTAAGTTATCAATGCATATCTTCTAAGCACGGGCAGCGTGGATACTCTTTTAAAATAAATAAAATAAAATGTGTTTATTTCGACCAACTTAGGATCATAGGTACAGTAGTAATAATTAAAAATAAAAATAAAAATTACAAAATAAAAATTAAGTAAGTACAGAATAAAAATAAAAAATTACAAAATTAAAATTCAGCGAGTGTCACATAAATAATGTAGTAAAATTAATAAGTTACATATAAATTAGCATTAAAATGAACAAAATAATTAATGAATTAATTGATAATTAATAATTAATACTTAATTAATTAATTAATAATAACTTTGATGTCTGTCAAGTGAAACCCATCACGTTGTTCGGAGGAGCGAAGGGATGAGGTCCCTTTCACATAATTTTAACGCCAAGCTGAACGTCAGCAGTACAATAACCTCCCTCGCGCATTGTTTCCATTAATTTTAAGAAGTAAAAGGAAACGTCTGCTATTATATTCTTCATTCATATTTATTAGAAATCAATCAATCTTTGCTGTTATTTTCCGATCGCGGGCCTCGTCGAAAGAAAATAAATCTTTTGTAAAAGTTTTCTGAACAGGATAGGTATTATTCATGAGGGTGCCAACCGGTTGATTGATCATTCTGTTTACGCTTTTACTCGAGTCACAGGCGGAAGCGGAGAGTCAAACAAAAAGTTAGCAAGACTTTGAATAAACTGTCCAACCGTCCAACACACCGGGAGCTGATAAACATTGTGAAAAATGACAGTAACCGGTGCAAGTGTAATACTGTTAAAAAATTATGGCGTTGGGTTACTTCAATCTAATATAATAATTGATAAGTTGATCTTCTCGCATGTCTGGTCAGACAACATGTCTTTGGAATGATTCTAGCAGTTGTTGTGTGAATTCATTCAACATGGCTGCCGTATTTGTAGTGATGAAAAGTAAAAAAATTTTCTTGTGGCCATTTCGTAGCCTACACCCATAGACGCTTCAATCGCCGACTTGTACCTACCAAAATCCATAAATCTAGATCTTGATTTAAACGTTATTCTGCCTCTAACAATTTCAAATCACTTAAGATTAAAGTAGAGTTAAGTACAATATGTAGACGCGTATTGCTCGGACCGCCGCCGGCGCCGGTCGCTCCAAATGCTTACATTTTGTACCTTAATGTTTTACACTGGGATTATTTCGGGATAGAAAACAGAACAGTTTGGTTAGTTAATGCATTGTGGACTTTGGGACGGCGACGGTCGGGTGATGCCGGATCATGTGGTTTGGAGGTGTTATCTACATAATGCGCAAACCCGAACGAATCGAATTAGTATTGAAGAAACATTTTAAATAATATAATATACGGTTTTGATGTAAATACAGGCAGATAGCTGGTGTGTAAAGTAGTAAGTAGCCTTTATAAATACTGTCCCACAGCTGGAAAAACACTGCTTTCATTGAAATCAAGTCATCGCTATAGTCAATGGCTTTCTAAATGCGGGTTGGTGTTCACAAACTCAGGCTATGCAACGAAAAATCCCAAACACACTTTGCCCTACCTGGAAATCGAAGCCAGGACCTCCAGGATATCAAGCCGGGCGTTTTGTAACTCTGCCACCGACATAAATATTAGGTCCTTACCTATGAAATTGACGTTTTGTATGAAGATTTTTTATACAATTATGTACTTAATACTAACGTTTTTTTAATTTTCTTAGCATTTATTTATGTTAACACTATAAAAATTTAAGGGTAGTGTGTTTGTTTCTCTAGCTAAATATTTCTATATTTACATTAAAAGAAAAACAATAAAGTCCCTTCAAAGCTACAATGAAACAAAAAGTCAATTCCGCGAAACAAAAAAGAAGTTAATTTAAAAAAAAATGGGCCATAAAGACACCATAATCATTGTTATTTCTGAAGCCTTAGTAACATAAGTAGTCCTAATTAAAGGTGTATAATAATATTAACAACCGGTATTGACTTTTAGAAGTATTACTTCTATTAATAAGTGAGAAAAAAACATCAATTTCATGGTTTTACATGTTTTAATATTTATTTAAAAATCAAAGTCATACGCGTACCTAATTTTGAAGTTCTAATTAGAACGGAGCTAATTAAGACGACGCTTCATTCCAACCACGAGTAATTACTGAATAAACCACCAGAAGCAGTTTGTTTAGTGTAAACAAACTGTTTCCATTGGCTTATTAGACATACATAATCATAAGAAGCAACTACTTACTCGTCATATAAGTAGTTTACGCAATCCAACTCTAACGTTACCTTGCGCGGAGCTAAATCACCCGCGGCGCCGGGCGCCGACGCCGCTGAGGCAGAGGCTGGCCGTTGTACAAACAGTTCTAGAACTATTATTTAATCTTTGATATTAGTCTAGATAGTCCAGATTGCTGAGTGCGAGTTTTATTCGATCACGTTAACGAGAACGTGGCATTTCTGAGAACACTTCGTCGTTCGTCTTCGGAGTTCAGTGCTGTTGTTGTGTATTAATTCTCGTCTGTCACAGGAGGCGCGGCTACAATGCGATTCCAAATGTAATGTGATCGAATGAATTCGATTGGTAAGTGCAAAGGAAAAGGACGCGATGGACGAAGGAAGGAATCGTGGCTACGGAACACCCGGGGGTGAACCGCCAGCACCTCCGTCGAACCACACTGTTCCGTAATAAAAAAAGCGGACGGCCAATTGTCTATTTAATTGAGAGGCACGAAAAGAAGAAGGAATACATCTCGCACTGAGAACTGTGCGCTCACTTTTTATTTGTAGTTTTGACTCAGTGAAGCATACGGTCGATGGTTGTTTTATTCGATCTCAATTTCTTCAAAATGAAATACAGCAATGCAAGCCAATGATGCTTTGCAGCACAAATTGCTGTAGCATCCTGACAGGCTCTGCGCGAAGACATGCTAAATACTGGTACATTATTTTGTGATTTTAATTACTGGTTACAATACTTAGTATACATACTTGTTTTTTGTTATTTATTTGTATAAAGTATGATGCAATTGTTCGTTATTTCAAATATAAAACATATGTTACGAGTAACTGCTAACTAAACATTGAGTCCGGCAATGTCTATGCCGAGTTTGAAAAGTAGCTAATTTCTTATTTAACGACAAGGAAGCGCTGGTCTTCATCTTACCTGATAGTAAGCGAGGAAAGGCCGAAAAGGGGCCACTTCCGGAATCATTAACCATTGAGGCCCACCACCACTACGCGGGAAGCTCAGCCAACTGAGGGCTCATTAAGCGGGAAATAATTATGTCTGACGTCTAGATTAACGCGGCGATTAGTGACCGAGACTGCGAACCCAACGACCGGGGCCCTGATAACGGAAAACTGCCATGATGATGATCATAAGGTTGTCTTACATAACCATAAATAATTATATAACTTATCAGATTTCATAAACATATTAAGAATTTAGAAAACAGTATTAGAATATATTTTTTATACCAACCAACCTTAATGGTGGAACAAAATTTGGCGCCGACAAGTTTTACGGAGAAATAATGTCCGCCATTAGGAGGTATGAAAATTTGTGGCGCACCGGGCCGCGGCACTCTGATCTTTGCGCGGCGTCTCCTCCAAACAGATAATGATCTCATTTACAAATTTTCGCAAGTTTAAATTATGTTTCACATGAAAAATGTTCGCAACAAATTATGTTTGTGTTCACAGAAAAAAAACAGCACGTGATCTAAACTTTGAAATTCTTATGATAACTCTCTTACTCATAACAATTCGTAAATCAATGAAGTTTTAATGTTAAGTTTTAATAACTATCCGTGGACAACATTATAAAGGTAAAACTTTTATTAGTTGCTTTCATTGACTTACTACTACTGTTCGCCTTCACTTGCACCTACAAAGGGAAGAGATTTCTTAGAAAACTACAAATTCCTTTTACTAAAGCAAATTTATTATTTCCTAGAAAATTATCCTCTTCCTAACGTTATGCACTATTTTGTTTATATCTCAAAGTTTTTATTTGCCACGCTTTAAAAAATATAATAAACTAAAACAAAAAAAACATTTACATAACATCAGCTATTTGGGAAGTCAATTTAGATAAGGCATTGCGATTATTACATAACTTAAACTAAAGCATAGTTTATTTTAAACCAGCATTTTTTTATAACAAGTACACATAAATAGTTTCTGAAAATACCAGTGACCAGTAAAACGGTAACCTTTAACAACACGTAGAGAAACATCAGCATCAGCGCCGTCTGATGACCAGCGCAACATCGTTCCTTATTGTCTCAAGCAAACCCCTTTTTGCACACTCCAGGTTTATCGAAAATAAAAATCTAACGCCAGTCTCGTTATTGTCCATTCAGCTTATGATAATGAAATGTTCATAGATATTTTCTTCATAGCCTGCACTGGAAGTGATTCAAAATATGATTGTTTTACCATATTTAATAATGTTTTATTTATTAATGAAATAACACTCGTGATGGCAAGGCAGCAGTGTTGCTTTTACTGTACCTAATTACTATGTTAACGTTGGCACTAATAACAAGTTGGAGTGTTGTAAGCGTATTCGTCAAAACTGTTTCACTCGAGGTTATGGAGTGCGATGGCCGGACAGGGAGACGCGCTCGCGCACTGGCGCGCGTCCGCCGGGTGCCGCGACGGACGCCCGTGTTCATAATTAAACAAAAAAATAATGATTCCGTTCTGGGCGCTTTGTTTACGGCCGGTAATATAGCAAATGGCGAAGGTCGGCATTCCGCCGGAGCCGCGCGCCCTCGGAGCATCACAATTCGGCGTTTAGTTTAAGCACCGCCGTATGAGTTGCCATTAAATGTTGTAAGGGTGTCTTTTAGATTGCGGCCGGCGTCGAGTCTAGGATAATGCCGCGCTTTGTTGACGAGTTCACGTTATAAATCGCTCGGTATAATTCACCCATTGAAATAGAGGGTGCGTGTTTACGTGCTCGTAAGTTTAAATTATTCTTAATAATATATTTAGCAGTAAAAAGCAGTTCCAAACACAATTATACGGGGACTTATTGCTTGGGGTCTGCTATCGTTAAGATTCCATTGTTTGTGTTTATGTGCGAACACATGACTGAACATTACGAATAGCACCGTTTGCTTTGTTGACGGTGAACCCTTTTCAACGAAGAGATAAAGGTTAGTGTAACTGTTGTGTAATCACTAAATGATGATTTAACTCAGCCATAGACAACACTAGCAATATTAATTTAAAAAATCAAACCACATTAAGTAAGTTTGATTGACAGCGCTATGACGATTTAGCTCTAGAACATACTCAACATTTTGTATAACCGTAATGAGTCAAACCTGATATTCCCGAGTGCGTCCAAATTACCTCTAAACAATACTACTGTGTGTTTTTCACGTAATTTTTTTACCACGAACTACAGTGCTGTGGAACCAGCTCTCAGCGGCGGTATTTCCGGACCGGTACGACCTTGGGATCTTCAAGAAACGAGCCTATTCCTTCCTTAAAAGCCGGCAACGCATCTGCGATTCCTCTGGTCTTGTGGGTGGGTGTCCATGGGCGGCGGTGATTGCTTCCCATTTCAGGTGATGCGCCTGCACGATTAAAAAAAATAATAAAAATGCAAGGAACGCCGAAAACGCCCGCATGTATGTGGGCTAGGGCTTACCCAACATTTATATATTTATTTATATATTTAAGGGTAAAAAACGGTTTATCTTGATTTCCGGCAAAACTACAAGTCCTATGGAAAAAAGTTAAATGGCAAAGTTGTAGGTAATGAAAAGATCTACAACTTTTGTATTTACACTTTTTTTACATAACCTCAAAATTTATGTAAAAAATTCAAATGACCAAGTTTTTGGTTTTTATTTTTATTTTTATCTTTTACAAAAAAATATTTTTGAATAGTCCATTTATTGAGGTAGGTTATTAGGCTTTATTACATCACGCTATGACTAATAGGAGTGAAGCAGCAATGAAAAATGTTGCAATATTTAATAAGACATCTATAATATTTACATAAAATATAGACATAAAAAGGCAAGTTTTCACCAAATTTCGTGAAAAAAATTTTTTTTTTGTAAAAGATAAAAATAACATACCAAAAACTTGGTTATTTGAATTTTTCACATAAATTTTGAGGTTATGTAAAAAAAGTGTAAATACAAAAATTGTGGATCTTTTTAGTACCTATTTACTTACCTACTTTGCCATTCAACTTTTTTCCATAGGACTTGTAGTTTTGGCGGAGATCGAGATAAACCGTTTTTTACCCTTACACCCCCCACCCCTTCCACACCCCGACTTCAGATCGTCCGTAAATTATTTTTCCTTTCATTTTTGTTATATTCTCCTCCATTTCCAATGGGATTCATCCTACTATGATTTTGTTTCTCTTTTTACCATTTTCAAAGGCTTCAGCCCTGGTTTTAAATTAGAAAACGGTCGTCGGTCCAGCTCGGCTTCGTGCGCATTCGCAGACCGGCAATCGTCGGCCGACTGCAAGCAGTTTGTCCGCATACTCGTATAGCCTGTAGCGCTACCCACTTCACGTTTCACGCAGCAACCTATTTTCTCGTGTTTCATGAGCAAGCACGCCGAGTGCGTATAATAAATATTTGGGTGAACAATCAGATAGCGCAGCGTAAGGGTATGCTTAAGGGACAATCCTTACTTATTATTGATAATATTAATCTGGCTCTAAAATATATTAGTATTCAGATAAACAATAACATCATTAACAGTTTTAGGTAGAAAATATTTTAACAGCTGACTGGCTTACTATTTTAATACATACTTATTATTTTAGTGATTTTAGAATTAGACCTCGCTAAGTAACATAAGCGATTATAAATATATATACGAGTAATTTACAATGCTTCTTGTTCAGATAGACGAGAAGGTTTTCTTTCGATAAACTTTACTCTTCTAAAGAAGGCTACTTGGTTTTCCTTTACCTGCCCCTATTGTAATTTCGGTTAGAGTACGTGGACGGTGACCTGAGGGAATTGGCCAACTAAAACGCAAAAAGCTGCTGCAAACTTGAAAACTCAAACACTTACTTTTTGTTTCGGTAAAATTTATGGAACTTAGTTCTTTTCTGAGTGTTTGCATTTTAGGCATTCGAGTGCTTTTTAATGACAAACATTCAACATGTTTATTATAAAAATAGATAGTTACAGGTGCATCCACACCGCAGATACTTTATAAGAGCAATGCCACTTAGGGAGGTCATACATGGACAGCTTGAAGCCGTCAGAATAGACTGCTTCAGTGTTGTGCATGTTTTGGTTGGTGGTAGAGCTTGTGTTTAGCCCGCCTGGCTAGCTGTCACCGTGGCATCTAAATATGTCAACAAAAAAAAAATTACATGATTGGTGATCCCGATTTCCACCAGGCTGAGGTGATGCCTGCCACCACTGAATGAGTCGCGGGAAGGGTCTGCAGAGTAGAGCGCGGGCGAGCGGACTCCCAAGTTGTTGATGCGGGCAGTCACAATCGGGAGCCCGTCCTGTAATTACCAGCATCACACCAACAAAGGGGAGCAAGAATCCCACAGGCTTTTGTCGTCGGTTTTATCTTAATTGCTTTAAGAAACTCGATATCGTTTGGCGACAAGATGCTTTTTATTCCTCCACTCGGTTCCCTGATGGCAAACAATGACGGAACTTTGAATTAGTTTTCGGTTTGATAACGTCTCTCTTCTTTTTCCCCAGTTTTGGCGGCGCTCTGTTGTTATTACGGTATTGCGGTGATCGTTACAATTTTTATGGCGCCGCTCGTTTCCAATGACCGTTTGGGTTGATTTACTAGAAATCGAAATCTTTGATTGGCTCCAATAATACATTTCCCTTCTTTTATTTAATTAGTTCTATTGATAATAATAATAATCATAATATTGATTCGCATCATGTTGTACACATACATAGTGGTCTTGCTTGAGTATAAAGTTCAGTATATGAGCCCTGCAAGGGCATTGCAAAAATCTCAGTCTAAGTTAAAAAAAAAACTATAATTTAATTCAATTAAATTCAAACTTCCTTATCTTATCTATAATACTATTATTAATTGGAAATCCGAATTTATAAGAATAACAAAATTAAAAACTTTAACAAACAAACTTAAAATTTACTTTCCAAAAATTCTTTTAAATTATATAAGTATCTTATGTTTTACAAAATGAGCCCTACATGTTTCCATGTCTGTTATACTCACCAATATTCAAATGCGTCTCTTCTACAGAATAAACAGATTACTTACATCGCTACTGTTACCCCATAACACGACACCGTAGCTCAGCCAGGCGTTGGCATATGCGTAATAGGCGCTCTTGGCTGTTTTTAGGTCTGTTGTTTTCTTTAGCTCATAGAGAGCAAAATTAAGTGAATTTGGAAAGTTTAGATATTACTTTATCAACGTGTAGGTTCCAACTTATGCTAGAGTCAATATCAATCCCTAACAATGTACACGTAGTAGCAAAGTCTATATTATTGTTTTTTTTTTTTTTTTTTTTTTTTTTTTTACATGTTGTGGTTGTCTTTTTTGTGTTTATTGTAATGGAAAGTGTCCTGCTATGATATGGCATTTTCCAATATTTTTGACGCTGTAAGGGAGAAAAGAGCTGGACACTTGCTGAGTTTCTTGCCGGTTCTTCTCAGTACAAGATCTCCCGCCCAGAGTAGACTTACGAACCGTTGGCATAGTGACATTCATAAGAGCTACTTGTAGCCTAAACTGAATAAATGTTTTTGAATTTTGAATTTTTTGAATTTTGACATGAAAACCCAGCATTCATTGATTTTTTTGATTTAGCTAGGTATTTACTATTTCCAAATTGTGATAATAACCAATTTATTATTTTATTTAGATTTGAATTGCGCTGTTCTTGTAAATTGTCACCATTTTCACACGGAAATACAATCGAAATATCGTCTGTATATATAATATTCTTTTGCCCTATACAGTTCGATATATCTATATAATATAAAAATCAATTGCTGTTCCTTATTCTCGCTAAAACTCGGGAATGGCTGGACCGATTTGGCTAATTTTGATTTTAAAATATTAGTGCAAATTCAGGGAAGGTTTAAGCGGTGAGAAACTTAAATAATAAGTAACGGAAAATACTAAAAACAATAATTTTATTTTCCAATACAAAATGATTTGTTTGTTTTGTTGTCATGGAAGCCGACAAAGCGGTACGAAGTCCGCCGGGTCAACAAAATGTTCCTAGCTGTGAAACATTTGATGTCTTTTGTCACTTGGTTGTCAAATATTTATAGGTACGTTCAGAAATTTGTCTGTTTCATAGCTGTAGTATGAGGTCCGAAATCTTTGGTCTGTTTTGTTGAAATAAGAAACAGTTATGTTTCAGAAATAAAAAAGGTGTAAAAGTGTCAGTTGGTTGTCGTATAAAGAAAATCTGTTCATATAAAATGCTTTGTCCTGAATGACTGACTGACGGATCTACGGACAGCCTAAACCGCTGATCGTAAGACCTGAAACTTGGAGAGTGTGTTTTTGTATGACGTAGGCATCCGATAAGGGATAATTTTCCAAAATTCTAAGGGGGTGAAAAAGGGGGGCAAAGTTTGTTTGGGACAATGTGATTCCTTGGTCC
Source organism: Eudonia mercurella (assembly GCA_963082485.1). NCBI lineage: Eukaryota > Metazoa > Arthropoda > Insecta > Lepidoptera > Crambidae > Eudonia > Eudonia mercurella. The sequence continues at coordinate 21,167,993 of OY720027.1, read as the reverse complement.
AATTTACTTCAAATTTTGCATAAACCTTTTTTAACAGAATTGATGGAAGGCGTGTTTCGTATTTTATTGATATTCATTCCCTTACGGGGTTAAAAGGGGTAGAAAGTTATTTTGGCGGTGATTTGCTTCGAAGTTGATATCAATACTAAGGAGTATGCTTTTGATTTAAATAACATTTTATTTTGACACTGACTCAAATACATAGTACTATCGATAAATGAACAAACGGGTCGCCCGCGGGGCTCTACCTTATTCTCATTCTCTCCCATTGAGACAAAATATTTGTTTAGTGTGTTTGCTATTAAATTAGGTTCTGTTATATTTGTTTTATTGTATTTTAATGTTATATTTTAATGTGATTGTTTAATGGTTTTATTCGTTCACTTTTTATACTTTGCCTCATAGATTTGGTAATATTTTTTTAAATATTTAATTTGATTTATATATTGTTTTTTGGATGCAATTACAGTATTTTTTAATAGTTTTACATATTTTTTGTAATATTCATTAAGTATTGTATTATTCGTCTGTGACTTTAATATGTGTAAAAGACGTTTATTTCTACATGACACTTTAATATAACCATGGTTTCTTTTTATTCTTCTATACCTTTTTTTTTTAAATGCAATAATTTAATATGATTAAATATGATAAAATAGGAGTGTTGTGAACTTGTTGAATGATTTTTTTTTCGTTATTTGTTTTTTTTTGATATTGTTAAAATAGGAAAAAAATAGAAGAATAGTTATCATGTCATACCATACTAAAAATTATTATATTATTGAAAAATAAAGAGTTTTCTATATTGATAAATATGAAGATGTTAGCTGCTCGTTAAATGAATTAAATGAATTATTGTGTATAACGCGACTAGAACGTAGCAACTTGTTTCCATACGCTGCTAAGGGAAGCGGTCAACATCATTTAACACTATGGGTAGCTCGCGCGTCGCTAAACTCCGTTGGTATGCATGCGTCTGTTTAGTAATTGATTTGTTACCAAAACAGATATAATGTATTTTTTTTGCACGGCTTGTATACATTTATTTCTAGGCAACTTACATCTTAGTTTACATATTTTATTAACATAGCCAAAAAAGCAAATTCAATTACAAGCAACATGGGATCGCAGGACACAAAGTAGACAGCTTAAAAACGACCTTTCCGCAGCGACGACGGACCTGTTGCTCCTGCACGCTGCCGCTGCAGCGGACGCCGGGCGCCTCAGGTCACTGCAGGCGCCGCGTGTGTGTGTCCTCTGTGGACTATGTAGTATCGTGGTCTACTACCAGTGCCTCTAATCAAAGCAATAAACCAAACAACAATTTTGTACCAGAGCCCCTAGAATCTAGGGATTGTAAGGATGCTTATTAGAAACTGTTAAATCTTACCAAATGGCATTAAATAAGCTGACTTGGACGTAATCTCACAATAAACATAAGGAAAAAGTTTTATGAATAATCACTCCAAAGTAAGCTTTTATTGTTATCATAACATGATAAGTTCCATCCTGAACAAGTGCGTCCGGCCCCTGTTCATATTAAGCCCTTCCCCCTAATGTTCAACTGTGGAAACAAAATTTACGCGGAGTTCTGGCCGCCTTCCAAATCGCTAACGGAGGTCGTAGGTCACCTGGCCTTAATGTGCGGTCACACTTTTTGGCACGACCCTAACACAGCGCCACATGCAAATTTTATTCAAAATAAAACACTTAGCATACTGAGCGGACCCGCCTTGTCGGCCGAGCGAAAAGTTTTGCATGTGACGCAAGGTTGTCGAATTATGCGCATATACTTGTTAAGTCGCATCCTGTCATGGTGTCTCTTTAACCTTTCTAAAGACAGGAAGGACGGAGAGAAGGTTGTCGATCAGCTGTAGTCAGAACTCGACGTGTGTCCGTCGATTTAAGGTCGTTTTGACGATACACGCGGGCGATGCATCTGCTCCAAAACGCTATGACTCTAACTCGGTGCGGGATCGCGTTAATTTCCGAGCTTGGGGCACAGGTGCTCGCCGGCCGCTGCGTTTCCTGGATCTAGTTTTATCTGGTTAGTTTTGCATCGACGCGCACGCTTCACGCTAAATTGACGAGTGTTGCTGTATCTATGTACGTAAATACCGAACGTTCATCATGAGGGCAAGCGCAAGTTATGCCACCCACGACCTATACCAGAACGTGCTAATTACACATTGTTTCTGTGACAATATATGTGGATGTGCAAGCATTTAATGAATTAGGTATATACGTAATATTATGTGACAAAAACAATTTAAAGATCTTTCTTTTAAAAATTGTCAGTACATTGTTGATCGCAATGTATAAATTTGTTAGATACAAAAAAATTTCTACTAAAATATTTTAATAAAACTAGTTTGTTGCGCTTTAGCGTTACTTCAGCCCCAGCAATGCATTATTCTGTAAACACTTTTCTTCACAGTTGTAGCTGTCATGAGCAAGCGATGTTGGCGTTTAAAGGCAAAACAAAACTCGCGCTGAAAATAAACCAGCCTCCGTAACTAATCAGCGAACAAGATACAACTTTATAGAGACTCCTTTGACCAAATTTTCCGTGTTATGATCCAGCAAAAGTTCTTTTTCTTTACGAGCCCATGAGACCTTTATAGCAGGCTATTTGTAATACACGAGATTTTCTTTAGAATACACTGGCTGGAACCTTTTGTGTGAATTCAACTGTTCGCCATTGTTACGCCTAGATGAATGGCCCCGAATTAGTGACGAATATACCGGAATATAAAAACTTTTATTCCCCGCCGCAGCCGCCCGCGCCGCCGCCGCCGCCCGACGCGTATTGCCCCCTGCTCTTGCTCGCGCGCCGCTGCCTCCGACACACACTCTATTGCGCTGAACATGTAGTTTGTTGCATTCAGATGCATTTTGTTATGGATGGGCGTGCTATGACTCGCGATTAGACGCAGCCACGCCAATGCAACACGTACGCGCCTCACGACATTGCCGACATTTATGAGCGCATTTGTGTTTTATTATTGTTGTTTACATTATACAAGTATGTGTCTTTATATCTGCTCTTGTCAGTCCGAACATGTGTGTGTCTTTATATGCACACAGTTCTTGTTTGCATCTCAAGAAAAGTCAAAATAGATATAGAGAATAGGCGCAGGCATGAAAACAAATGAGCAATAGTAGTAGGTACCTATTAACCCCTTGAGCGTCGATCGACCAACAGGTGGCCGATATCAATAAAAATTCTAGTGTGTCTGGTATTCGTGCGCTCGAGCTCTTATGAAAACATATATTTCTTTGCAATTTATGTCTATTAGAAAGTTGAATGCCATCAAAAACAAACTTGTAAAAACAGCCAAGTCTCGCAACTCAGTTCTTCTACCGTAAAAAGTTGTGAGATCCATGTAATGCCAAGTCGGTTAATTTATTCAGTCCCTACTTAAGGGACCTTCTGTCTTAAGTTATTACGTAATTAGCTAACCTAACAACACCTTATAGTGACCATACCACTTTGCACAAGATCCCGATGGGTCGAAGTGCTACTGCAAGAGGGAAACCTCAGCAGGCCCCACTAAGATAAGACCATACCAGTGCCGTGCCCCCAAATTCGTTGTCTTCACAGTAAAGCTTTATCAATAAGCGCTCAAACATGTCACTGATCCACGGATAAAGTAAAAAAGATAATACTCATGTAGCCTCATTCTCATCATTGAAATAGCCATGATTCTACCTTCAGTTCGGAATGCGTCTTCTATCGAGAATAAAATCGACGGTAAAATATGACGATAACCATTAACCTGTTCACTTGTAACTACTAGGCAGGCAGGAGGCAGGTACGCTTGAAACTACATACAAAATTACTGCTGCCTACAAATGTAGACAGCAGTGATAAATACGCGTGAGGAAATTCGCGGAATGGCTATACAAAGTAATTTTAATATTTATTTAGTCAGCTACAGTATAATAGACGGTCTTTGTTGTATCTTAAATTTGTCTAAGATCATGTTTATAAAATAATCCAAATCCGTTATTCTATAGAATATCTTGTGCAATAAATAATTCACGAACTTGGTGGAATCGGAATTTGAACAATAAACAAGTACAAGTTGATTCAGTAAGGCGGTTATCCGAATGAAAAGCTGTGTAATACGTACAGAGTGCTGAGCTGCTGATCTAATGTGAAACAGCGGGCGTGATAAATGAGTGCAGAGTCAAGCGCCGACTTTGATCAATTAACTCATCAGCCTAATTATCGGCTGCAGGAGAACGCTGATGTCCACCTATTTGGTACGCTGGATTTGTTGGAGCCAAATACCCACACAGTGACAAGCTTCCTGTATACGATTTGGTTGCCACTTCACGGGTAAATTATATCGTCGTTAATTACAAAATATATATAATTATTTTTACCTGTATTTTATGGGTAGAGTAGGGGTTACAAAAGTGATAGTGCAACGTAAGCGTAGCCGCAGTTAATTGTTTTTTTTTAGAGTTTAGGCAGTCTGCAGAAATGACTGATGAATTTAGTGCGGCGAGTTTCTCAACG
>OY720027.1:21118754-21163265 GCA_963082485.1 Eudonia mercurella | reverse complement strand
CTAGATGGAATAAAATATAAAATAAAATTGTTTCAGAACAAAAACTATATACAAAGTTTTAATTAACGTCATTACGTAGGTACTGGGCCAATTTCATAATTAAGTGACAGATCTCAATGTACTGCACAGCCGACCATAATCTTTTGTTTCTGTTTTACAATAATACACAGATACACAGATTTCATGCAGCAATTTAGATCATAACTGTTTATAATTTGCTGTTTTATTTTAAAATTCTTTGAGCGTGTAAATGCAGATAAAACGATTTGATCTACTACATATCCATAATTCTATTATATTAGCAAAATAACTAAATTGCATGTATCAAGAATGGTTGATACTATAGAACTTGTACTCCACACGCCGCAGTCACGCTTAGGTTTTTTTAAACACAATCACTGTTAGTAGTATCGAGGATACCAAAGACAAGAACGACGAGTGGCGCAGAAAAGCGAATTGTATTAAACGGTTTATCAAAGAAGCCAGGCCGCTCCTCCGGGACACGCGGATTAAGGAGTCCGCTAATGAGATGTTGATTGCACCCCGCCCCGTTTGTCGCTCGTCTCTTTTGCATTAAATTTCCTCTTTAATATTTTTTTGCCCCGGCAACTGTTGAAATGCAGAATGCGTCTTCAACGGCTTTGTTGTCTGCTGTGGAATTATGCAGATTCCGTTTAACGTTTTTCCACTTTCTGCTGCTGTTCTGTTAAAGTTCGATTGCGCGATATTTTCCACGGACTTTCGAACTTTTTAATTAACATTCTTTGGTGATTCACGTATTATCGGTGCGTTTAAATGGAACGTTATGGTTTCGATATTTCAGCATTTTAATGTATTGAGAGCGGTTATGCCAGCTCACTATTAGGTCGATAACGCAAAACTTATAAAAGGACTTCCCGCGGAAAGTTGAAACACAAAGATTTTTTTTGTTTTATATAAGACAATTGCACTAAAACATTATTATGGTATGGTGTACTTATATAAGATGATGGCAGCTAGCCAAACTGACTTTGAACAAGCCGTACAACTTAAAAGGAATATATGGCCCGGATACTCAATCACGGTTTGGAAGTCAGAATTATGTATATTGTTTGATAATTTTGTATCAAAATATGACTTTGTCGTTGGAAAATATTAGATACAGAACGGTACTTAAGAATTCGGTTAGCCTCATAATAGTTGCGATGCCCGCTGCTCACTCCCCAAAGTTATTATTTGCGACCGTCACAATAATTTAGTTAGTTGAAGTCGCGTCGCTCGGCGGTCGCCGTGTAAATCGCTCCGTGCGCCGCGCCGCACCTCGCAAGCGCTGGAGTTATGCCGCTCAGAGGGCGGCGGGCGGGGCGCGGCGCGGCGTTACAAGTTTACAACCCGTGTATTTCGTGTGGAAACTGTCAGGACCGTAGTAAGGGCATCATTTAATGCAGAAAAAAGTTATAGTGGTTTATTTGGGACTCTACCCCGACCATAAGAGCTTAACGGTTTATTTATTGTGATAAAAACAACTTACATCAATAACATTTATCACATGAATACAAGTTGATAGATTCATTAGATTAAGAGTACAAATCTTGCAAGCCTAATTTGACCCAGTTCCTGGTGTTCAATTGAGCTGAAATTTGGTACATCTTTGTAACTTGGATGACAATGCAAAATTATTATGACATGGATCTGATCTGATGATGAAACCGGAAGGTGGCCATAGGAACTTGGTAGTTAAACGACACAACCCCATCGAGTTTGGGCTCGTATGATTCGTCTTGACGAGTACTTGGGTGTTAGATGATAACTAGGGTTTGATGATGGAGCTGGAAGATGGCCATAGGAACTCGGTAATTAAACGACACAACCCCATCGAGTTATGGCTCGTTTGATTCGTCTTGACGATTACTTCGGTGCTAGTACTCTATGTCATAATAATTTTACATTGTCATCCAAGTTACATAGATGTACCAAATTTCAGCTCAATTGAACACCGGGAAGTGGGTCAAATTAGGGTTGCAAGATTTGTACGCCACATACTACATACATACAAACAAACATGTGAAGTTAAATAAAAGCCTGTAAAAAATCAATTGCTCTTCGTTAGTCTCGCTAAAAACTCGAGAATGGCTGGACCGATTTGGCTAATTTTTATTTTAAAATATTAGTGGATGTTCAGGGAAGGTTTAAACGGTGAGAAACATAAATAATAAGTAACGGAAAATACTAAAAATGCCAATTTAATTTTGCAATACAAAATGATTTGTTTGTTTTGTTGTCATGGAAACACGAAGTCCGCCGGATCAACAAAATGTTCCTAGCTGTGAAAAATTTGACTGTCTTTTTGTCTTTTGTCACTTGGTTGTCTCGCAAATTTCTGAACGCACCTATAAATAATAGGTGCGTTCAGAAATTTGTCTGTTTCATAGCTGTATTGTATGAGGTCCGATCTCTTTGGTCTGTTTTGTTGGAATCAAAACAGTTTAGTTTCAGAAATAAAAAAGTGTAAAAGTGTCAGTTGGTTGTCGTAAAAAGAAAATCTATACATATAAAATGCTTTGTCCTGAATGACTGACTGACGGATCAACGCACAGCCTAAACCGCTGATCATAGAGACCTGAAACTTGGAGGGTGTGTTTTTGTATGACATAGGCATCCGATAAGAATTTTATTTTTAAATTCTACTTCTAAGTGGGTGAAAAAAGGGGGCAAAGTTTGTATGGGACAATGTGATTCCTTGGTCTAATCTACTTCAAATTTTGCATAAACCTTTTTTAACAGAATTGATGGAAGAATTGAAATTCATCCCCTAACGTTAAAAAGGGGTAGAAAGTTATTTTGGCGGTGATTTGCTTCGAAGTTGATATCAATACTCCTTAGTGCTTTTGATTTAAATTACATTTTATTTTGACACATGTTTGAAAACTCAATCCGATTTTATTTAAAAAAGGTTGAATCAATATATAAAAAAAAAGTTTGATTTCGCTGATAAGCTCAAAAATTTTTAGGAGAGGCTTTGTTGTTATCTGTAAATGGCCTTCACAGCGTCATCGGACTTCTTTGGGGGCGGCGAGAAACTTAAAGGGTTCCTCAAGCCACACTGCTTGATCACGATTAAAACAACGTCAGAAAGTTTCTAGAGGGAATGGCATCACGCAAGCGTGCTCCCGCACTCTACTAGATTCTCCGAGTAGTTTGGATAGGATTGGGATGGCCTTTACAGGGTTAGAATTGTGGTGTACGTTATAAGCAGATGTGTGTCTAAATCAGAGTTTATACCCTAACTATCCTAACTAATAGTAAACTTAATATGCGAAAGTGAGTTTGTTTGTTTGTTTGTTATTTGTTACACTTTCACGCGTAGGTATACTATTCAATCGATCATCATGAAATTTTGTACAAATATTCCCAAGAGTATAATCAAAGACTTGTTATTAAAAAAGTGAGTTTGTTTGTTTGTTTGTTTGTGTGATACCCTTTCACGTGTAAACTATTTAACGATTTGTTTTTTATGTTGTCATAGAAACTGTCAAATAAGCGGTACGAAGTCCGCCACCGCAATACTCTTTATGATTTGTAAAAAAATATACGTAATTGTTAATTCTCAAATCTATTTTATATTGTAATATTGATTTCAAAAGGTGACATGTCAAATGTTACACATCTTAAGCGACTATTGTAAGGCTTTTTTTTAATATTAAATTCTGATGTTTCTTGTATTTGTTTGAATTGGGAAATATTGATTGACCAATGAGTTTTTATACTCGTATATATATTTTTTTTTATTCACTTGGGTGAAAAAAAACTTTGTTTGTAATTTATCAAAGTACACAAATTAAAAGTGAAAGGTCGATGTCAGCTATTACTTTAAGCTGTCTGATATCCATGAACACCCACCTTTCCAAACGGTAATGTAATTAAAAACTTTAATAATAAGCTACGGGTAGTACGCTAATGTGTGTGTTTGTCTATGAATGTGATCGATGAGCCTTTGCTTCGTGTCTGCGTTACGTGGAAATATGTACGGGTGTGTACGCCTAATTGCGGTGCAGGGTAGAGCCACGGACCTTAGGGACCCGCTGCAAGGAAGCTTGATTGGGAAAGGGTATAACATGGCGAGAGAGGATGAAACTATTCATTTGTAAAAGCAACTTTTACTAAAAAGTAACCATATTCTTGCTACGAATAAAATACCTTAGAGGTAGTATAAGAGTAAATCCCCTTTAAGTGATTTCTTTCAGGTACCATTTGGGTGGGCTAGAACTGAAGAAATAGAGACAGTGGACATTTATACTTTAGACTCTGGTTCTGAAGACGAAAGATTGCCTTTACCAAAAAGTTGTAGTAGCAGTCGAGGACACTATTTTGGATTTGATCCAAATTACCTATATATTATGGATAGTTCCCAAATGTGGCCCTGCGCGCCCGTAATAACGCTACACGACAAATTTTCACATTATCGGAGCGTTCCTGTACACGGTGCAGTGTTTATCGTGATCTCGGTCATGCGATCGCGGAACATAGACGTGACGCTGGATCAAACGGTCTTGATACTGCAGGTTATGCAACAGAGGATTACTCAAATGCAAATTAGTCAATCGCGAATTTAATTAGAGCGCTGCTCTCTGGTGTAATAGCGTGCACGGCGACGCGTCTATTTGTGATTGTGTTCAAACTTTTCATACATTCAAAACTTAGGGTAACATGTCAAGGTTATCCGAGGGTGAAAAATACGTACTCGTATCGATTGCTTTTAATTTTTAGCGGTCGGAGCCTTATCTTAGTTTAGTATAGTGTCGCTTATATAACACCGCGCAAGTCGAAGAATGACCATGTGCCGTTTTATTCTTTGTTCGGATAGATTTTAGTGGTATAAAACTGCACATGACCATTTTTCGATTTGCGCTGTTTTGCTATATATGCGACGATAATTGAAGTCTTGTTTCAATTCCCAAGAAACGACTTAAGGATTTATCACATAAACTCTACTAAGTTCTAAATCATCGTTAAACTCGAAAAATGTCTTCCTCGGTAACTCCCACTTAAATTCATAGCAGAATTGGAGCACAGTTATTTTTCAATGTACACACGGTCGGAATACAGGGTGATCCGAAACGCCGGCTCGCCCGCCGGCCGGTCGAGCGGGTCGTGCGGCTACGTGCGGGCGCGCGGATGCGGCGCACGTACGGCGGCCATCTTGCTTCTGCGCGAACGTTTCTCGGACCTTTGACGCGATTCTTTTGTGTGACACAAATCCCCTTTTGTTTTCGTAGAGTTTCCATTGGAATTACGAAACAGTCCTTTTGTGATCAATGTTGTTTGATTCTAATTGAAACGTAAATCAGTCACTGTTTTATTATTCGACGAATTTTACGAATCTTATAGCTCAGTTCAGTAGTTTTTGAGTTTATTCGTTGCAAACATACATACATATATACATACATACATACAAACAAACATACATACATACATACATACATACAAAAATACAAAGGTTTCCTCTTTATAATATTATTAAGTAAAAGAAAATAAGATAAAAAAAAAAAAATTTCTAAATTCAAGTTACACTATTCTAAAAAGGCTTTGACAGAATCGTTGTTTTCTTTAAATTATAGAGATACTGAAACGTATCTGAGTAACAATTTATAACTTAAGTTATATTATAGTTAAGTATACTTAAATGATAAGATAATAATCACTGTAAACATTTACATTCACAGTCATTTATACTTGTTTTCTACAATAATTTTAACTATTACTTTAAAATACTTTAAAAAAATTAACTTTAATACATAATTAAATTTTAAATATTTTGTCATAGTCTATTCTAAGTTAACTAATATGTTACGGAAGAACGAGGCCTCCTGCAACTGGTATTCTAGAACGGCAGGTCCCATGTACTGTTTATAAATGTAATACGAAAGACTGAAATTTTTTTTTTGTTTTTTTTTTATTTTGATTTTTTTTTGACTATGAGTATGATTACGGATTATGATGATGTACGAGTAACAATCAAATTTGCCCAAAACCGCCACATTTAGTAAAAGCGAAGAAACGTAGACACAACAAACAAGCTCATTCAATAAACTAACTTATCCCAGTGCACAGTATCCCATTTCGTGAGTTTAATATTCAATAACTGCTATGTACAACTATTGGGCGGCCGGCTCTGGTCGGCATTCACGTCACGTACGCGATGTCTTAACATCTGGATTGTTTCGCAACACGCTGTAGCTCCTCCGAGTTTGTTTTTAAACTGTATGTCTGTTGTACTTTTAGGACTTATTCAGAAAGTCTTAACGTGCCAACGGCTTGCAACAATTGCATGGAAATCACATGCGTTCACTGCACTTCGTTGAGAACTCGTTTAGCTGAGTTTACGTTAATAATACGTCAGTAATGTAAAGGTTTAATATTGTTATCTTAGCTCTTTGTGTGTCGAGCGTTAGTTGCGCTATTCCCCAGTTGCGATTTTCCCCAAATAATAATGCCAGTTTCAAAAACAATGAATCAGTTGCGTTTTTACCCGAATATTCACGTGTCCCAAACTCATACATCTGCATGTACTAAACTCATACAAAAAAAGAGAGGTTGACAACAAAAGTGTTTCAAAATATAAATCCTGATAACAATTAAAATTCTATTGTGTCTGGTATTCACGCAGTCGTAAGCAGCCCTTAAAGGTACGACAGAGTACTTTTTGCTAAACACTTTACGCTATTAATATTCACAGTAGTTTATTTTAGAAATATATAGTATATTGCAAAATTACTTTTCAATATATTAAATACCAGAAGCAAAACCTTTATTTAAGAAAATTGCGCGGACGGAGTAGTATGAAATTTCGCACACTTATAGTTTATATAGAGAAGGATTGCAGAATGTTAATATTTTTTTTAATTATGCATAAAAAATACATTAAATCAATAAAACAAACATTACACACACTACCATGTATTTGACACACACGCATATCCGAAATCTGTCAATGCCAATCCAAACTCACATTCTATCTTTTTTAATTTTTTCGTGCAGCCTTAATAAAATTACGGTTGAATTTCGACCACTGGGCGACTACTAGTTATATTTAAATATAAGTAGCAACATGAATTAAATGTTTGAAAAACATGAATTTTTCATATTCACTAGCACCACCAGCCTATAAAAGTTCCACTACTAGGCTGACGTGTACAATAGCACATGTGGAAGTCGGGCTTCACCCGACATGATGGCCTCATGCTGGTGGATGGGTTTGAACGACTGATATGCTACGACAACAACCGAAACCAATGCTTTAACGTGTCTTCTGAAGCATGGAGGAGCTCGAGATATTTTTATTCGGTCACCCATCCGATGGCCCGGTACTGTGAAAGTTGTTTCATGCGCCATCGAGCTTCTCTTTATTTTATTAGTTTGTTACATTTGTAGGTATATATTAACTCAATTTGAATTGATATTGTTTGGTTTTACTCATCTAAGCCTAAGGGAAATAGAAGGATATCTCAATTCGTTATGTAAATTATTATCGTTTGCTAAATTGAATTATTTATTACCTGGCGAGCATTCTGCTCACCTCGGCTTTTATACAAAACCTGCTACCCGCGCGCGGTACGTAAACTCTGCTTCTGTGTAGCTCCGTTAATTTTAATTAATTTAAGCGGTAAAAAGTGCCAATATAATATAGCATTGTATACTAGAGGAGCTCGTTAACCACTGCGCCATCGAGCTTGAGGAGCTCGATGGCGCAGTGGTTAGCGCGCCCGGTCTGCGAGTGCTGAGGTTAAGCAACTTTCGCAAAGGCTGGTCATTGGATGGGCGACCAAAAATGTATCATCACGAGCTCCTCCGTGCTTCGGAAGCACGTGAAGCCGTTGGTTTCGGCTGCATTGACCACCAACTGGGCCCGCGTGGTGGTTTATGGCCCATTCTCCCTATCCATCCATAGGGAAGGCTCGTGCCCCAGCAGTGGGGACATAAAATGAGCTGATGATGATACTAGAGGAAGTTTAAAGGTGAACACATCTCAGTGATGTGATTAGTTTTAATGCACACATGCATTTTTGCTCAATTAATCGAACAATAAATCTATCTGCATTGCGGGCGGTTGACAAAACCTACGCGGCCTTGAACGAACATTGAACCGGACCCGTGCGTTTTTGCTTGCCGTTCAAGTAACATCTTTGTTATCGTGTACGTTAGTGCGCTTTGGGTGCTTATTGGCGAAGTCAGTCTGCGGCGGTCATTAGTTAACGTGCGTTTCTCGCCTACAAATTCATTTTGCTATCTCAAAACAATGATCTGCTTGGCGTGTAATGTTGAAACAAAACTGGATGAACGTTTACGTTGTGTTACGTGTAAAGCTATTTATCATTATGCTCGCTTGAATATGTCCTGCGCGTACTTCAAGCAACACCTCAGTGAACTTAAATGGATAGGATGGTTTTACTGAGTCTTTGACATACGGCCAGTTCGGACGCCTTCTTGACATGAAGCTTGAGTCTCTCCGGTCTTCTATCATGAATGACATCAATCAGTCTATAAGAAGAAAAATTACTTCAGCCGTAAGAAACAACTGACTTTTTATCAGCTGAACAGAAAGATATTAAATCAGAGTTAACGAAAACAGTATCTAAAATTAAAAACATTGAAGATGAAAGCAAAAAAATTAAGTCTGAAATGTGGGCGCTGAAAACTAAATTGATTCTACTAGATAAATTATCTCGAAGCCGCACTTTACCGCATGTTACCAGAGAGGCAAAATGAAAATTTACTTGTGCTGGTGAAAAAACTTTATGATGTAGTTAAGGTTTTGGTTTTTAATAACTTACTTTCAACATTAAAGGCGGATTTTGAGTAACACCATAAAAATATAAATCTAAAAATTTATGAAACAATGTAGTATGTATGAAGGTGGATTTATATTTGTCTGACGTGTCGTGTCGTGATGCATCAGAACAGAATCGGTTTCATACATTTAGTACTAAGCCATCACGATACCCCACAACACTCTAGTACAGCCATACTCAAACTGCGGCCCACGGGCCGCATGCGGCCTGCCTTTTGTGATTGGCCCACCTGGAGTTATCAAACTGCCAAGCATTTTAAATTGCGCGCTCATCAGAGAAACTATGGGCGCTATAAGTACATAAATCCCATCCACTGTCTCAGAGCTGGCTTTAATTTCGAATTGTAATTATTGTTAGATGAATTCATCGATTTTAAAAACGACAGCCAACTAGAAATTATGTTTAAAGAAAAAAGGGGAAAAAAGGAGTATGTGGAATTTTGGAGCATTATTCAAAAATATAAAAGCATTCTTTGGGTCGACATACGAGTGCGAATCGTTTTTTTCAAAAATGAAGTACACAAAGAATGTGTACAGAAACAAACTTACAGACGCTCATCTGGATGATGTGATAAGGTTAGCAAGCAGCAACAAACAAGCCAGATCTTGATAAAGTTTTGAAAAAGTGTTCACAGTATCAAAAATCGCATTAAAACATTGAAATAAACTATCTTTGTTAAAGCCTAAAATATTTATGTTTATAAAAAATAAATACTTGATTAAATGTTAAAATTAAGTTTTTTATTTACCTAAACAATTTTCAGTTGCGGCCCGCGAAACTATGACTGAACAGTATTTGTGGCCCCTATAAAAAAAAGGTTGAGTATGGCTGCTCTAGTATAAACGTTTCCATACTAAATGTATGAAACCGATTCCGTTCTGATGCATCACGACACGACACGTCAGACAAATATAAATCCACCTTCAAACCGATTCCTTTTTGACACGTCGTGACACGAGTACACGACACGTCAGACAAATATAAATGACCTGTGTCTATGTCTGCATTAAAGTTGTGACAACACGTTTGGTGTGGTGGTTAGTGACCCTGCCTGCCACGTCATCGGTCGTCAAGTTATTGTGTGTGAACAATATTTTTATCGTAGCAGCAGCCCTAGCATTACTACGACGGCAGCGAGGCCGCACGGCTGCGAATCGATAACAACTCTATAGTCGAGCCTATTAGGCACAATTTATCACGCAGCGGTCGACGACGCGTCGCGACGAAATGAAGTAGGCTATTAACGCGGTAGGTATACGAATTTTTGTAGGGAGTGATTTATCTGTTACGTAGTAACTATTAACTAATCTGTGGTACCGGGCCATCGGATGGGTCATCATCATCATCATCATCAGCCTATAAACGTCCCACTGCTGGGCACAGGCCTCCCACATGATTAGTAGCACGTGGGGCCCACGTGCTACTAATCGGATGGGTGACCGAATAAAAATATCTCGAGCTCCTCCATGCTTCAGAAGACACGTTAAAGCATTGGTTTCGGTTGTTGTCGTAGCATATCAGTCGTTCAAACCCATCTCGACATATTATCTTGTTTTTATACTCCTATCAATAGATTGCTTTACCCATAGAAAAAAGTCTTCGAATAGTCCACAATGTTCCAGAATATTCGACAATATTCGAGAATGCTCTGGATGTTCCACAATAATCTGAGATATTCCCGAATATTCCAGACTATTCCCGAACATTCCACAATATTCCAGAATGTTCCAGAACATTCGAACTCACCACATATCTTGTTTTATATACTCCTATCAATAGGTAGCTTTACCCATACGAAAAGCCTTCGAATGATCCACAATGTTCCAGAATATTCGATAACATTCGAGAATGTTCTGGAATGTTCTACAATGATCTGGGATATTCTGTGGAATTCTCTCGAATACTCTCGAATGTTCTTGACTATTCTAGAAATTTCTATAGGGCAAAACTTCCAACCCTTATATCTTGAAATACTCCTATCAATAGGTAGCTTTACACGTAGAAAAAAGTCTTCGAATGGTCCACAATGTTCCAGAATATTCGACAACATTCGAGAATGCTCTGGATGTTCCACAATAATCTGGGATATTCCCGAACATTCCAGACTATTCCCGAACATTCCAGAATGTTCCAGAACGTTCGAACTCACGACATATCTTGTTTTATATACTCCTATCAATAGGTAGCTTTACCCATAGAAAAAAGTCTTCGAATGCTCCACAATGTTCCAGAATATTCGATAACATTCGAGAATGGTCTGGAATCTCTACTGGAATGTTCTGGAATGTTCTGGTTCTACAATGATCTGGGATATTTTGTGGAATTCTCTCGAACACTCTCGAATGTTCTTGACAATTCTAGAAATTTCAATAGGGCGAAACTTTCAACTTTTACATCTTCAAAAGCACACCTTTCAGGTAAAAACGGGAACCTTCTTCATGGACGGGAGACAGAGGACTATCATACCATATAACTACCTTGATCGTATCGGGACTCATTTCTGAGTTTTAGCAGCACGCACATTGTACACTTTCTTTTATAATATATATTATTAGCACCTTCGCGACGTCGCACATTCAAGACACAATGCGGACTGCTGGGTCTGCTGAGAGTGCCGCGAGGTAGAAATATTTAAAGTATGCTGCTTTGAAGTCACAGTACCACTTTCTCCCTTTCGCTGTAGAGACTTCTGGGATGTGGGGCACGGAAGCGAAATCGTTTATTGGTAAAGTAGAGCACCGTTTAGCGGATCGTGGGTACGATCACCGCTGCGGGTCATACCTGGTTCAGAGACTCTCCCTGGCAATACAACGCTGCCGGTATCAACCTTTGAGCCGGAGGTGGCCCGTGGTGGTCTTTTAGATGAAGGTTTTATATTAAAATATTTATTTATTATAATTATTTGTATGTATGAACTTGTATTCACAATAGTTTGGATGTCTTTTGTCACTTTGGTTGTCAAATATATATTGCTATTGATTAATTTTAATTTTAATTATTTATAATTAGTAATTTTAATTTTAACACTAAATATTGTACATAAGTGTAATAATTAGTTTGTTGGCATCTTGGCCCAAGCTGTAAGACAGCAGACTCGCATGCTGATAAATAAATAAATAAATAAATAAATAAAAAAAAAATACACTACACGCTTTGAGGTGACTGCGATAATTATGTTGCATGCATGGCAAACACGTAGAGCGCTTCGCTGATAATTTGAGAAAGGGTGATTTTGTTATGCGAAACACTTGTGAGAAGCGTTTACGGAGGCCACTGAGCTAGGTTTATGAAGTGCCGGTTCTAACTTCGTTGTATATTTCAATGAGGCGACGCCGCGAGGTGAAAAATTATAGTTGGCGCGATTTTTGCATCGTGATCTCCGTTGGAAAGGCTGGAAATTGCCGTGAGGGAGTACGTAACAAAGTGAGGATGGAAGTTAGGCCTGTTACCAGGCGCCCATCCAGCCACCGAAGCTATTCGAGCGTCGGCTCTGTGGAGTTTTTAATTTCGTTCCGCAGCCACTCGCGGCAAACCTCGTTACAAGTTTAAATTGGCATTTCTCGAAGTAATGGTTAGACGCCAGTGGGTAACTTCCTACGGTGTCTCCTTCACTCGGCTGTGTAGTTCTTATTTAAAATGTATGAACGGTGGCGTACCGGTCGCGGCGTTAGGGAAATCGAGTGACAGCGCGCCGGCGACGGAAGGGCGGGCTCACACTGAACGCACGCGCGCACTATCCTCTCAGCACTGAAACGTGGCTAAGACACAGAACAAACTATTTAAGAATTTAAAAAGTTAATGGAAAGTGCGCGGTTTTAGCTTTATTTCGACGTGTGATACTTATAACCATGGGTATACAACTACACTTCTCATCAGAAAAATCGAAACACTTCCCCGTTTTTATGGTTTCTGTCCTCATTTTACACAAAAGAGTTTTCATTCCATGAAAAAAATCACATGATTGTATAGCTGGCAGTTTGGCCATTACATGACAAGCGAAAATTCTAATCGATGAAGAATCGTATGGAAGCAGTAATAAGAGTGTGTTGTTTTATCAATTTCTTTCATACTCCATACAGGGTTAATTTTTTTTTTAATATAAGAAGGAGGCATACGAGCAGACGTGTCACCTGATGGAGAGTAATCACCGCCGCCTATGGACACCCGCAAAACCAGAGGAATCGCAGACGCGTTGCCGGCCTTTGACTTGTTGAACAAAATACGAAACCTATGAAAATTTAATTTGAATTTAGAACATTAACATTAGGATTTGAAACCTTATATTATATACTATTAAACGACATTTGACATATATTCCTAAATATACACATTTTTCTGATTTGTAAGGATTTACAAAACATAAACTTGCAAGGTGTTTCGATTTTTCTGATGAGAAGTATACGTATATAAGTTTACGCAAATTTTGTTGCAAAAAATAAAAATAAATTAATATGTATTGTTTTCTAAAGATTACGCGAACACCACACATTGAAATGAAACAACTTTTACGGATCTAGTCGCGTTTATTTTACACATTACTTTTTAATGTTTTATCTTGACGTTTAGAACCCTTTGCACCCTGCAAACCGTGGTTACAGGGAGACTGAGGTGTTGGTCGTCTCATAATTTGTTAGAAGCTTATATACCTTCGTTTGAATTTAATCAGGTGCGTTCCGTTTTACACAGAAAGAGCTTACACTATCTTTTGGTCTGGCAGTATGGTGTTGGGGCTGGGATTTAATATTTTGTATGATGGAATCCCAAGCTGGTGGTAGATTCCAACCATCTTCTCTATTGAATTTAGGAAGTTTTTAATTTCAATAGCCTCGCGTATCATCCTAGGGATGAATCGTTGTTCTCTAGCGAGTATTTGTGGTTTATCAAATCTGATGTAATTGGGCCCCTCTAGGACATGTTCGCATACTGCAGACTTATTTTCGCGCTTATGCTTGACGTCGGCTATATGTTCTTTAACGCGGGTTCCTACACTTCTCTTTGTTTGCCCGATGTAAGAGAGCCCATAATCGCAGTCCAGTTTGTATACGCCTGCATCTTGAAGGGGTATGTTGCACTTGACAGGTCGTAAAAACTGGTTAATCTTCTTCGGCGGCTTGAAGTAAGTGTTGATTGAAACTCGCTTTAAGATATGTCCAATCTTGTCAGTGACACCTTTCACATATGGAAGTACAGCAGGTTGGCGCTCGACTGTGGTTGGTTTATTGCGTTTTCTGTGACAAAGAAGCTCAGCAGCCAGTTGTTGGGTGTCACTGATGCCGAGTGCTCTCTGAAACAAATATTTCCCTACAGTAGCCAACTGTCTAGGATGGTGGTGAAAATCACCATTGAGGTACCTATCTGTATGGGTTACTTTACGATACGCAGTGTGACTCAAACTATGGTCCGCATTCTTAATGATTAGAATATCCAAGAAAGTTAGCTTACTTTCTGCCTTTAACTCCATTGTGAATTGTATTTTTGGATGTATGGAGTTCAGATGATCTAGAAAGGCAGATACTTTATCAGTTGGTAGGATAGTGAAAGTATCATCTACGTACCGCTTGTAGAACCTAGGCGTTACCGGTGCTGTGCTCAGGGCCCTCTCCTCGAAGTCTTCCATAAAGATATCGGCGACGACGGGCGAAACAGGGGAACCCATGGCGACACCCTCTACTTGCAGGTAGTAAATGTCATTCCACAAAAGGTAGCCAGATGTTAGACAATGCTTTAATAGTACTGCATATTCATCATTTTAAAAGAGAAGATGGTTGGAGTCTACCACCAGCCTGGGACCCCATCATACAAAATATTAAATCCCAGCCCCAACACCATACTGCCAGGCCAAAAGATACTGTAAGCTCTTTCTGCGTAAAACCGAACGTACCTGATTAAATTTAAATGAGGGTATACAAGCTACTAACTAATTATGAGATGTACAACACCTCAGTCTCCCTGTGACCACGGACCCTGCAAAGGGTTCGAAACGTCAGGATAAACATTAATTAAAATAATGTGTAAAGTAAAATAAACGCGAGTAGATCCGTAAAAGTTGTTTCATTTAAATGTATTTATTTATTATTCTCTGTAATAGACTTCATGGGTCTACAATAATGGCCCTACTGCAGGGATTCTTCAAAAATAAGAAGTATTATATCAGGAGATTGGGCTTGAGTCTAATAAAACTGCTTACAATTACACCGTTACAGTTTTTAATTTGTCTGAGCAGCGAACGATATGAAAGCGGTCACCTCAACCTATCGATGATGTGTCTGTATGACAACTAAAATTAATAATTTTATACGGATCTACTCGCGTTTATTTCACATGCTATTGTACCGTGCCGTTTTAAACCCTTTGCCGAGTTCGAAGTCACAGGAATACCGGTCGTATAAAGTGTGTTGGAAGACTTTGTAAACAAAAATGTAACGTCAATCGGTTTGAGTTTTGACTATCTATGTAAACGTGCCCTCGACTGTCAAACTCTCTCTCTGTGGTTAGCCCTAATGGCGTGTGGTGTACTTTTCACGACAAATAAAGCTCATCTCTGTTTTTACGTAAAATCTCTTGTTATTTACTCCATAATCCATCAAAGTGTTTCATTTGCATCTCATACCCCGTGCATAGGAACGCAGTAACACATGGTTCTACGTGGCACCGTCATTGTACACTGACCGAAAAATATATTTTTTGTTAATGCATCTTATTTTTCTAAAATAATGAGTCAACTTTTATAACTTTGAGTTATTTCGTTTCTATGTATGTCTTCAAACAAAGAATTAAATCATTCATTATTACTAACTTCTCACAAGTCAAAAGAAATTTTCAACCACTCGTGCAACTTTTAAAATTATTATTTTATTTGTTCGACAAAAATATTTTATATTTCTTATAAACTTAATCAAAGTTGATATTTACGGTTCATATAACAGTATTTTTATTAACTACAAAAAGACACTTCACATTTATCAAACAAGCAACCGCCTCATTCCCTGGGTGCATATAGCTTCACACTATATTTTGTTTTATTAAATTTACAACTTAGAACTGTCTCTAACTACCTTACCGTTACACCGTAGAGACTACCTACCACCGTAGAGACTACCTTAGAGAATGAATTCGTAATCCTACATGCATATATCTTTTGTTGCAGTGTTTTAATTAAATCAATGGTTCACATTTGTTTCCACGCGACAGTTTCCGTGAGACACAGTTTTATTGAATGTCATGTAACATCCTTTTTGAGGTTTCCCCATTCAGCGTTTTCTCACTGAAATTCGCTTTAAAATGTTCCCTGGCTGTGAACTGGAACCGACGATACGCGAGCGAGACATGCAATAATGTTTTCGTTGAACTAGTTCTCTCGGTATAGACAAGTATAAATGAATTTTGATACATAGAAACGTTGAAATATGTAACAAGTTAGTGCTTATGAAAATATCTGCTTTGGGCGATTGCAGGAAACCGAAACGGTAGTTAAACCAGTTCAAGCGTAGAATGACTTTAAAAATTATTAAAATGAATAATGTAGAGTACCTGACCTACCTACCTACTCCAAACGTGTCTCCCGGACATTATTTCCGATTGTCCCGGCGCGGGCTGGCGGGCTGGCGGACTGGCGTGGCATTCAGCCGGCGCGGCGAAAAAGGTCATAGTGGCAACGTGTGGTGTGACCCTAATGCGACTCATTTATTCTGATGACAACCCCTCGCTTACCCTGTAAACAGGCAGAGGGAATTTTTATCTGCCGTTACTTATGGACGAAAAAATATTGTTCAACATTACGCAGGCAAAGTTGCGCGCTCGCATTGCCGCTGATGTATATTAAGGATTATTAAGAAATACTACGCGGCATCAAGGCTGGGCGTGGAACAAATGCGCTCACGTCAGGTGGAGTCATAAAGCTTAGCCAACTATTTTTTTTAGAAAAACAACAAGGAAACCTTTTCGGCTAAACTTTTTGTTGAAGACCTTTGGCGGAGGGTGAAGTTAGTACTTAGTACCTTCGGAAAGGGTCAATTCAACAAAAAATATTACGTTCTAAAAATAAAGAAAAGCTTCTATCTGTCTATATAATTATACAAAACAAGAAACTGATTAATCGTTCAACGATAACCGCTGAGTCATAAAACATTATTTTATGCACGGAAGTTCGTTGATGACGTAGTAGGTAACTAAAAAAGGTGTTGGGGTTAAAATTAAAAAAAAATTAGTATAGTAATGCTTAATTCCTGAAATTCTGAATTTACAAATAGTTCGTCAGTCTTTCGGCTGAGATGATGAGAATAAAAAGAGATGTTAGCTATTCAAAAATTACCTACACTCGGAATTCCTTGGGTAAAGCTTTGTCCGGATATTTTATTAATGCCTAACGATTCGCTTCGTCGGATAGGTGACTACAGATTTACTGACAGTTGCTTTTCTAAATAAAACGCAGCATCATACATTCTCTTAAGTGTACTTTATCTTTTATTTTATTTTATTTGGGGTAACAAACGGCTATACAAATACGTACGTAAGTTATGTACGAACGTTTACTTGCAGAAGATTTCCTCATTTGACCAGTTTTAGGAAGGGTGCTCGCGTGTGAGGTCACCCCATGCTTACTTATAATGATACCATGCACGATTATATAGTGGAGGTTGCAATCAATAAACAAATATATATATAATAAAAAAAATACATGTAAGATTAACACCCGTAAGCCGTATCATGTACCTGTTCAGTAATTTTGTTTTTTGTGAAACGATTTTCGTCTGCTGGGCGACCATTTGTAGTTGGTGGTCGGTGATGTACTAAGTTTTTAATTTTTTTGTTATCTCGTGTAAAATGTAATGATGTGTGCTTTCTTGCTTTGTGCTTTTCAGTATGGTTGCGCTCCCCCACACTAAGGTGTTCGAGGAAAACCAGCGTCGGGATTTCCTATAATCTAGGAGGCATGACATCATGCTGAGCGGGCGGGCACCTTTTAGTGCCACTTACCTATTGTAAAAAAATATGTAGTAATGTCATTTGTGTTGGTCACATTTAAATGTTTTCTATTTTATTTATTTATATTCTTTTTATTGTATCTGCAATTAAACAAGCTTTACGCATACGATTTTGATGAGTTTCGTTCGATTCATTAATTGCCTAAACCTGCAGATGAAACTGTCACATGAAACTGTTACATCTACAACCAATGTCTGCGTCGTCATGGGTTCTACGCAGACGAACTCTCAAGCAAAAGATTATTCTATCTCCAGAAAATCATCATTTTTATTTTGATCGTGCCCAATTTATCTATTACGACAAACGTTAACGCGACTCACGCTTGCATTCAATCACTCCTCAGTTTCCTTGCCTTTTTTCTTTTCTCAGTTTTAAAACAGTAACGAGTCCGCCGTTCAGTCGTGCAGCTCCTTCAACGTCAAATTCAAAGTTAAGCGAGAGTCGATCTGAAACAACTGTTGCTGGCGGCTATAAATTGCTACTAATTTCTTTAACTGCAAACCCGATATCGGCACGCTCAACTGACCCCAACCAATATTGCGATTACGCGAAACGTTACAAAGCGGCCCATTATTAGGTTTCCTACAACAAACAGTAAAATCTAATTCCAACTAGTTTTGGGGAACGTGTTAATCTCTCCAGGCTGCAATGTGGTGGTATAAACAACGCCCGTACTTACAACATGACTAATATTGCAAGAACTACCATCCCTCCCCATTCCCGTAATAAACTCGGAGATATAAAGGTAAACAGCGATATAACGAGGGGTCGCCACTCGCTGGATGGTCTTATCGTAAGTACTACCCGAGCTATTTAAGAACGTAATCAAGCGAAAGGTAATTGCATATAATTGGTTCAGGTGTTAACAACTCCCAAAATGTGCCAGTTAAGCTGCTGCAAATTTAAGGGATTTGTTATTAATGATACTGGGCATATAAGCGTGCGTTATCGGCATGCTCGTATTAGATCTATTCACAAAATTTGTTTATTTAATTTTTACGTAATGGAGAACGTCTAACGGCATTATTATATATAGGTACTCTTGAAGTATTCAATTTTGTATGAAAGCACATTTAGTTCCATCACAAGAAAGAACCTCGTAATAAATCTTCGCAATTTCGAATAGGAGGTAATATTAAGGTCCTAACATGATTTGGACACACGGGTTGGGTATATTATTAGGGCATAAAGAGATTATGTCCTAGTAATCTACCCAACGCTACTCGTGTATTCAAATCAACACTCATGTTGTGTTACATTATTCTATGTTTGCGGATGAACGTCAGGTCGTACATAAAAATAAAGTTGATTTATTTAAACGTTGGTCGTTAACGTAAAATGCTTACGCAGAAACCTTACTTGACGGTAAGTCGCCAAAACGCTTGGCCGTAAAGTTTAACGCTTCATGAAAAGCTTGCAAAGTTAGTATATTATTTTAACGCTATAGCGGCAACGTGCGCCTTGGATAGAGTCACAAAACGCCGTGAACATTATAAAGTTGGACCCACTTCGCTCCCCTGCGAGACTCCCGAGTCCAGTGTTAGCACCGCAGCGCTAAATAATATAAACCTAAGTGAGTTAGACTCCCCTCTGTGAACAATACAAGGAAATGGATTTTATGAGTGCTCTTTATAGGTTCCAAGCGTTAGCTGTGAAGACGATTACGTGAGCGAGGGCAGTTATGTTGGAATAAGAGCTAAACATTACCGAGCGCTCGCGCGGCGGCCGTGAGTAGGCGTAAGTGTCGTAATCATCTCCTACGTTTACACTACGACACGGAGCTTCTTATTTGGGTCCAATCGGGTCCAATGGGTCACATCCATACTCCTTAATATAACAGGTTGCAACTTCGTTTAAGTAATTACATTTACACTGCTACCTTAGTCTCCATTAACAGATCAGATATTAGGAAAATCAGGAGCGAGATATTTGATTTTCACCTAAGATCATGAAAATAAAAATTACAAATATACACTATGAAATGTAATCACTTTAGAATATTCTTTTATTTATTTAGGTTTTCGTTCGATAATTGTCGGTATCTAAATAGTCACCAGTGACTTCGAATAAAAGTGGGGGGACTCGTTGTTGATATCATATTGTGAGAGTTATAGCCGCCGCGCCGCTGCGCTGCGTCGCGCTGCGCTGCCGGATTAAAGATCGGACCCATGGGCCAGCACATCTCATTTCTGATAAGTGGCTGATATACAACCATGAATTGTTGTTTCTATTGTACAATGTATGTACTAATTCAACCGCCTCTGTGGTCAAGTGGTAAGTTCATCTTTCTCAGACTTAGAGGTCCTGGGTTCAATTACCATCGATGGTACTTTTTGTATTGTAGATGTAAAACTTGTAAAAAATGGGCATGTAAAAAATGGGCATGGGTCAGCCATCTCAAAGTAAGTCAGTTCATCTAAGCTGGTCTAAGTTGGAGTCAGCATGAATTGCTTCAATTACCAAAATTTTGTATAGATTTTAAACTTTAGTGTCAGACAAGAAGTCTTGAACTATTGCTTTATTAGTATATCAGGTGACGTGTCCATTATTTACTTAGCCCGACGCTATAAATCCTTAGCAGGATTTCGGGTCACACATACAAAGGTGTCAGTCCGCTGCGACAAAGGTGTTGTACTCACAATAAGCTTACGTCTTTAGACTTGCTGTGTGGTGTTGGGAATAGAATTTTATAACTTGTATGATGCGATCTCCATCTGCTTTATATAATCCTAATAGTCTCGCGTATCATCCTAGCGATGAATGTTTGTTCTTTTGCGTGCATTTATTTGCGGTTTGACGATTCACACATAATCGTTGGGGTAACCCAACCAAACATGACGTCCATAAGAGCTATTTGTAGCCTAAACTGAATGAATGATTTTGAATTTTGAATTTTGAAAAACCATTGATTTAAATTTAGGGCACGTCCGGACACTTCAGACTTCTTTTCGTGCCTTTGATTGTCGTCGGTCAAATTTTCTTTAACGCAGGTTCCTACACTACGCCATGTTTGCCCGGCGTATGAGCGACTGAATCGCAGTCTATTTTGTACACGCCAGCTTCTTGAAGGTATGTTGCACTGGACAAGTTGTAAAATTTAATAGTCTAGCATGATCTTTTATCGAAATCGACTTATACTGTGTTACATCTTAAATCAATGAAACAACGTTTTTCGATTATTGGATTTAATATGAAATAAGTTTATTAATTATTAAATAATCGAATATGGTAGTGTTTATAGTTTAAAGCAAAATATTATATTATTTATTCATAAAATGTTATCCACTTTGCATGCCGTGGCAGCCTCTAATGGAGACGACACCTAGCTTTAAGTCTAACAATATGTTCTACTTAGTTATTGCTTGTTTTTTTTTATATTAAAAGGAGGCAAACGAGCAGGCGGGTCACCTGATGGGAAGTAATCGCCGCCGCCCAAAACCAAAGTAATCGCAGATGCGTTGCCGGCCTTGAGGAAGGAGTTGGATCTTGAGTAGGAATTGGGAGGGGTGCTTGTATTTGTGTTTGTCTTATTAGTTGTCTTTCCATGTATGTTTTCATCTGCTTTTTCTATTCCTTGCATGATTTGCATGTAATGCATTGTTTGATATTAAATTCTGATATTAAATCATCGAGATTAAATTGTTTGTCATGAATGAACGGGATGACGTCAAAATTAAATTCCTTGTATGATGGCTCTCGTTATGATTTAGCCAATGTCAAGTCAATGTCTAGTGTAGTATGGCAAAGATAATGTTTTTTGTTTCTTACTTTTTAAATTATTGTGTGAAGTTAAGTTAAGTTAATTATTAGTTTCGCTCTGTTTTACTCATAATTAAGTTAGATTTTTATAAGTATGTTAATTATAAATGTTATTTAAGTATGTTATATTAGGTAGTGTGTTATTGTCCTGTGTATCTTGTGCCAAGTTGGGTCCCACCAGAATACCAGCGTTGCAGCGACTTGCATGTCGTTGCAGCATAAGCTGAGGTTGGGACTAATTGGCCACATGCACGTAATTTAACTTTAAATTTTTTTGTTTTCATTTGTTTTCGCCTTTTTTAAATCTTATTTTTTCTCATATGTGTCCTCTGTGTTATATGTTAATTGGTGCTTGTGGTCAATAAATGTTTGTTTCTGTTTCTGTTTCTGTTTTAAATAAATAAATAAATAAATATTCGTCATAATTGTGAAAGTTAAAAACGAATATACTTATATCAATTCAAAACAAAATATCTACCCGTAAACATACATATTTCAATAAGATAATTCAACACCAAGTGTATAGGTATTAGAACAAATAAATTGTCACCGAATATCTCGGGGACAAGACAATACCGTAATCCCTAGTCGAGAGAAGTTAATTCTAACTCCGCGATTAACGGTTAAGATCCATTTGTAATCCAGGCAGGGACACTAAAACGTCGGCTGCGGCAAACGAACGGCCAATACTGCGCCCCGCCGATAAAATAGGTACTCACGGGCGGGAAACAAAGCCTTCAGTAGTAGGTCAACACGAGGCGGTGCGATGATGGTTTCAATGTTTCTGTCGCTGGATCATCAGCCTGTCCACTGCTGGACATATACTCCAAGTACACGGCACTGAACACGGTCCGCGGCTACCCTCATCCAGCTCTTGCCATCCACCTTGCGAAGTTAGTCGCTCCACCTAGTCTCATATTGTAGTCAGTCGGTGAAAAGTACATAATAATATTTGAAAGTTTTCTATAGTAGTAGACGTATCGTTGCAACTGAAGAGGTCACTTTTTGCCACCTGAAAATATTAACAATGATGAGCTTCACCTATCACTTATTAGTACTGGTCTATCAGAGCCCAACTCAAGACTCCATCTTTGCTAACAAAATTAACCCAAAAGTAGTTACAACAATAGTCTTCTGATTCCTACTTCTGTCACCAAGCAGCTGTGTAGTCAGAGTTCTAATTCGTTGTTATAATAAATATTAATTTTTCTAAAGAGAATTTATTGACTACCTAACTAATTAATAATTTTTTAAGTTTTGAGAGAATTTTTTATTAATTATTTATTATTTAAATTCATTAGCCAAAACATAAAGTTGAAAAAAAGCTAAATCTTGTCCAGAACCATTTAAACCATGAAAAATCGAGGGGCCAACGAAAGGCGAGACCATATTTTCGTGTGTAATGGGTTTAAACAAGAAAATATTAATATTTATACTCTGTTGTTCAGCGTATTATAAAATTAATCGCTGCCATTAGAGTTGGGCAAATTTCATGAAATATTTCAACCGCTGAAATTTTTCGGAAAAATTTCATTTCACATTGAAAATTTCAAGTTTACTTGAAACATATTTTTATTTTAAAATATGAACCGCAGTCCTTTCAAAATAAGACTGTTATGATTTATTGAGCGTTTAATGCTATTATAAAGTAAACAATGAAAAAAATCAACAGAATAATATTTACGACATTTAAATAATATTTTAAATAGAGTAAAATCCATAAAGTTAATATACCAACGGAATAGAGCAACAAAAGGCTGAGCGAGCGAGATGTCACCAGCAGCAACACTATGTGATAAAAAGAGATGCGTGATGCGACGTAACAGAACTGTTTTTGGCAACTGTTTGACAGTTCGTCAGCACTTATCCGCACGCTGAGAATTTGAGCTCTGTGACTTTTTCTGATTTTACGTGAAATCGTGGATATTTTTGAGAAATAGTGCTTTAGAAACATGGTGACATGTTCATTATTGATTGTTGTATAACACAGCGACATAATCCTGAAACATGTTAATTTCACAGGTAAATTATTCCAAATGACATCCCCTGACCTAGGATTTATTTTTGCCAATGCGCTTCGAATTTTAAGCACTAAGTGTGATAATTCTCTTCTATAAACATTTATTTATGTAACAAACTATTTGAATGAAGTAATTTAGTATTTTAACGTCACCTAATGAACATCTGACATGTTGTGGTTTAGTTAAATAAGACTTTACAGCTAAAAACGGCCACTTTTAACTAAACCATAACATGTCAGATGTTCATTAGGTGACGTAAAAATGCTAAATTACTTCATTCAAATAGTTTGTTGAGCATAAACTGATTTCCTATCTCTAATTACTAGATATGTGATCTATTCATTGGCGGCGCTAGTGTGCGGCGTAAACGCTCTTAAACAAAATAATTATTTTCTGTGGGCAATGAGAAATTTAAAAAAATATTTAAAATACCTTCTGTTTTTTTCAACAATCGTAGTTTCAGCCATGCAATATTCCATCCCATCCTATTTTAGTTCTCTTAATACTGTTCCCAATTAATATTATCAATATCGACATTAACGTAAAAAGCAACATGACATACATGACTGACACGCATTCATAAACAATTTACACACACAAATGTCATCCTATTTCGGTTTCGTTTGACAGCTCGTGTTTGTCGCTCTATTCCGTTGGTATATTAACTTTATGGTAAAATCACAGTTCGTATCATTATTGACAATATTTGGTTACATGTGTTTAATAATTACATGACAAAAAACTTGTAATATAAGTACTACCTAATCAATGTTGTATCAACTGAAGTTTCATTAAAAGTTTAATAATGTTTATGACCTTTGTTTATAAACAACAAACAAAAAGGTAGATGCAAACATTTCTATTTGTTAGGTAGGTATAAACAAATATTCTGTTCTGATAATATAAACATATTTATTTAGTACAAATAATGTCCGTTGATGTTATTATTACTATTAATCTACAGTACTTATGCCAATCATACATAAAATCATACAACATCGAAATTTTAAATTACAAAAATAAATTTCACCCAATTTGAAATTTTTCACGGTGTTTTGAAATTTTTCATATTTTTCACATATTTTACATTTCATTGAAATGAAATTTTTCATCTGCCCATCCCTAGCTGCCATAAAAAAGAGTGAGAGCATAAGCAGAAAAGCGTTCTCATTCGATAAACAGGAATCAAACAAACAACATAAACGTATATCATTTAGGAAGGATCATTAGCATTCTGCTGCTGATTGGACCTGGCCTTTGCGTAATGAATTGGATTAAAACCTTAACTATATAGAGAAGTTATAGATTTTTCTGTTTTCTTAAATTTCTGAATGCATTTGCTTAACATTCCTTGAGCTTCTTGCTTCCAATAGCATAGTAGGATATTCATGAAAAGAGAAGATCTTGGTGTCGATCGTCATTTAAAATTACTAGGCATAATATACATTGATGTACTATCATACGTAGGTATTATCATGTGGTTATCATGTAATCATCATAGTATCTACTATCCTATCTCGTCATTTTCCTTTAATAACATTTTTGTTGGCCATGGATTGATCCAATCATTGTGAACAATATAACTTCATCTCCTAGGTATCTAAGCTAACGTCAAGCAACATACTGTATACGATATGTGTGTACCTATGTAAAACAAGGCTAATGCAGAATAAAAACATCAATCCGCCCCATTTACAATTTCAAGTCACAAAAAAATCCGTAATGAAAGTTGCCTCAGTGGCTGTTTACCTCCCAGCTTCGGGTTCAAAAAGTAATTGTCGAGATTGCGCGCCAGATGCAGGTAATAATGGGGATAACAGCAGAGTCACTAAGGCGCTAGACCGTCTGCTAATCTGGACTAATCCGGGAACAGCCGCAGCGCCTTTGGAAAACGCGCGCTGCAGCGGCACCGGCGCGGGTAGACGACATTTTAATATTAATTTTAGAGTTCCGTAGTTCTAGAATCTTTATTGTTTAATCGATTCCGATTTATGGTAAGCCATTTTTTTGCTATCAGTGATTGACAGCAAAATCTTGCCATGATTATAGATATTTGTAATGTTCACTAATTTTAAATAAAGAGTTTTAGCATACGTCAACTTGTCCTGTCAGCCCATATTAAGGTAACAACAGCTAGCGACTAGCGCGGCGCTAGAGAAGTGCTAGTCTAGCTACTTAAATTATATCTAGTCTAGCGGGTAGACTATCCGTCACTGGAGACTAATCCGTTGGGACCAGCCTCGCTGCACTTCGTTCACACGCGCGCTGTACCAGTGAGAATATGCACTTCAAACATTTTAATATTGATCCATGGTCAAATTTACCGCTTTATATTCTTATATTCAGATTTGTAGTAAGCTATTGTTTAGCGGTAGTAGTTATATGTTAGATTGTGTTACTGGGAAGTGCCGGCTTGTCACGAGGAAGGCGGTGAAGCCTGCCGCGTTCTACTTCACGGATATCGCTTGCGCCCGGCCAGCCATAGGGTCTCGGTTGAAAGCTCCGTTAATATCTCATATATCCCTTCAAACTGGAACGCACTGCTTGTTTACAGATAATGTATATATTGTATACTAATTTTAACTCATTGAATGTTTCCATAATATGCTTTGCATTGTACCAGGAACTTTCGGGGCTTACGGCAGGCGCCTACAGAGGTTTAGGAGAACTTCCGTGGTGCCTCGATCTTGTACGACTATATTTAATTTACTGACTAACAGTTTAGGAATAAACACTTGGAAACAATGAAGGCAATGTTTTATCAAAAATCGAGTCCTTGTTAAGTAGCGAATTGTGAAAAGATAAAGGTATGTCGTTATCAAACGGTTACCAAGCCGCTAGTCGGTAGCCACAATAGATTAATTCGTGTAACTGCAGTTTATTTTGAGAGAGCCATGTAATTTCCTAAGCGTAATCCTGCTAGTTAAACGCCGGAGGTGCGGGCGGGTGCAGGCCAGTAACTAAGGCGCCAGTCGGCTGGTAATCCGCGGTGATCCGCGCGGGGACAGCCGCCGCCGTCGCCGCACACACCCGCCCGCCGCCCGCCGCGCCAGCCTTATGCCTTGCGTCCTCTCTACTAGAGCTATTTGTTCTCAGAACGTTTCCCCGAATATTTTATAATGTGTGTAGTTTATGGTATTTAGGCACACTAAACTACGTAGGTATATGTATGTAGGTAGATATAAAAGCGACATATTACTACACGTACGAACGACGAATTCTTAGGAAGTTATTAAATGAAGATAAATAATTAAGCTGGTGAGTACCTTGTATTGTGGTGAGATCCGCTGATTGAAAATCTTTCGGGACACCGTTACGCGGATAAGGTGGCGGGCGATCACTAGTTAGTTTACAAGAAGGTAATTATCCTATGTTCCACTGGCTGGGCAAACGAATCCAACAATGAGAGAGAGAGATGAGAGATGTGACACGATCCTGGCTGCATAACGTATGATGAACTAGTGACACAATTCAAAGTAAACAGATAAGGAAACCAATCTTTCAAAATAAGTAAGAAATTAAAAGTTGAGTTCGCATTTCACTTACTACGTGTTTTTTTATTTCTTAGCACGTAATTTTAATAGTTTTAAAAAACCTAAAAGTATTAGCGTATAGGTATATGTCCGCAAGGTACAATAATTTGAAACAGGTAAAGTTCATTTGTAAGGGACTTATCTGGAAGTTCGCATCGGGGAGCTTATTTATGTCTCCCAGAGTGGCTCAGGCAATCTAAATTATTGTTTCGGAGTTCAATGCTACTTTGTAAAGAAAATAACCACAATAAAGTCCACTTTTTAAATGGAAGTAGCTGTGACGTAACTTGTTATAATTCCTTATATTCAATCCAACGAGCAAAACATAATGCAATGAACAAGTTGACATTGATGATACAAGGACAATCGTGTTATAAATGCAAAAGTATGTTAATATACCTATAAACTTTATAAATTTTACGTGCAATTAGTAATATTATTAACTTTGATTAAGTATGTTATTGTTTATACACCGGTGGTGAAGTTATGAAATCAGATAGAAAGCTGCTTTAATACATCGTGCCTTCAAAAGTATAGAAAGATTTTTCATTAGCGAGATTACGTGGTCAATCCAGACCAAGAAAATACCGACAAACGTAAAACAAGGCGAGCTCGCGGCGAACATCGGGCGTCTTTTGTGCGGTGCGCCAGAACGCCGCGCGGTGCGGGCACGCGACTTTGGCCGCCCGCCGCTGCCGCGCCGCCGCCATAGAGCCGGCGGCCGGCGCACTCCTAGCGCGGCAGGGAGCTGGTCCAGCCAGTGACAAAGGAACAATAGCTGACCCGGATATTTGGAGAAAAGTACTGAATTCGGGTATTTTGGAACAGAACTATTTTAATATTAGTATAAACAGGGGTAAGTGAATAACT
This sequence comes from Eudonia mercurella, assembly GCA_963082485.1. NCBI lineage: Eukaryota > Metazoa > Arthropoda > Insecta > Lepidoptera > Crambidae > Eudonia > Eudonia mercurella. Next base: position 21,135,269 of record OY720027.1, on the reverse strand, counting down.
TTATTTTTTAAAATAATAGTTTTGGTTTTGTATAGGTAAGTTCTGTTTTACATATATTTTGATGCATGGCCCGGGTTTGTGATCATCCATTTGGTAAGCGTGGTGATTAAGCCAATGACCATAAATTGTAGCGGGGCCCTAATTTCAGTGATGGAAGCCTTGGCCCAGCCGTGGGACAGGCAGACAGACTATAAAGGCTTTATTTTACCTTATTTGCCGCAAAAAAGCTGAGTATCCTCTCAAAGGTGAGAAGGTGTTTCACTCCGGGACAGCTGCTTACTCTATATCAAGCACAAGTCCGGTCGTGTATGGAGTACTGTTCTCACCTTTGGGATGGTTCCGCCAAATACCAACTTGGAGCACTGGAATCGATTGGCAGGAGAGCCAGAAGGCTCAGCTTAGGACGTTGGCGCCAGGTCGCAAGACTTTCGATTTTTTATCGGATTTACTTCGGAGAGTGTGCACTGGAATTGTTCAATTTGGTTCCTCCATCACCTTTCTATCACAGGACAACCAGACAAACCGCGCGACGCCATAGTTACACAGTAGAGATTCCACCAATGCGTACGAAGCGTTTTGCGTCCACGTTTTTCTTACGTACCGCAAAGCTGTGGAACTCCTTGCCTCAGTCTGTGTTTCCTATCAAATATAATATTGTGAGATAGAGAGATAGTGAGATAGTAGTCAAATGCAAGCCTATCGAGTTATAAAAAAAAAAAAATTGGTTGTCTGTAAAGTCGGTTTACTGACGATAGTTGAACGTGACAACGAAACAATTTAAAAAAATTTTTCATAAAATTCTTCATTTAGAAAATCATTTTAAATTTAAAAAATAAAAATACAACAAAATATATGTTGTATTCGAAATCGGCACCCCCGAAAACCATGGAAATGATACCCATATTAATTTTACATAAAAAAGTCACGTCCGCCATCTTGGATCTCGAAATAGATGTTGTATTCGAAATCGGCACCCCCGAAAACCATGGAAATGATACCCATATTGATTTTACATAAAGAAGTTGCGTCCGCCATCTTGGATCTCGAAATAAATGTTGTATTCGAAATCGGCACCCCCGAAAACCATTGAAATGATACCCATATTGATTTTACATAAAAAAGTTGCGTCCGCCATCTTGGATCTCGAAATAAATGTTGTATTCGAAATCGGCACCCCCGAAAACCATGGAAATGATACCCATATTGATTTTACATAAAAAAGTTGCGTCCGCCATCTTGGATCTCGAAATAAATGTTGTATTCGAAATCGGCACCCCCGAAAACCATGGAAATGATACCCATATTGATTTTACATAAAAAAGTTGCGTCCGCCATCTTGGATCTCGAAATAAATGTTGTATTCGAAATCGGCACCCCCGAAAACCATGGAAATGATACCCATATTGATTTTACATAAAAAAGTTGCGTCCGCCATCTTGGATCTCGAAATAAATGTTGTATTCGAAATCGGCACCCGCGAAAACCATATCTATATCATAGATATCGCTCGCTAATTATCGCTCGCTAATGGCGCGTCATATCGCTCGCTAATGCCGCGGCATTAGCGAGCGATAATTAGCGAGCGAGGTAACGCGGAACTTTTTCGTGCATGCAGCCGGGTCTATCAATTTATAAGACGTTATCACGTCAATAATAATTATAAACTTGGCTGATGCCCCTCAGTCTTATTTTAGCTGTATGGTAAATCAGCTCTGCTACAAGCGAGCGGAGTTATTTCAAGTACCTTCAAACAAAACCCATCGTGCATAGGAGAAAGGAAAAACATCTTTTTTCGCTTGCAAAAAATACTGTTATCTGAACAAAGCTGTATATATTCAGTTGGAATATTCAACAGGACACAGTCAAAGATAAGCAAATAAGACGACGAACACGTTCGGAGCCAATACTCACCGATTCCGATCTTTCCACGTTCTTTGCTAAGCGCGATACAGTTTCGGCGCAGAATCCATTCAATTAATTTAAAGAGCGCGCGCACCGCGCCGCCGCCGCGGCCGCCGCTGCCGCGCCGCGCACGGCTAGCTTTTGTTTCGAATACTGCTTTTATTTCCGAACGGCAGCGACAAACTATTGATAGACTCTTCTACAAAAGTGAATAGCCCTGTTTGCTTTTCCATTTTGATTTTTGGATGTGTTGACTGATAGTGACACTGTTTATTACTACGAGTACACTATACTCGTCCTCTTGGATATTCATAAAATATCACTATGGATAGTAAGTGTATTCCCAACCTAATGTCTTCTTGAATGACAGCATCATCTATGGCCTCTGGCCATAAGCTTGTGATCATCAATACAGGAAGTTCAAACCATAGGTCACCAAGCTATATAGCTAAAGCGTTTTTGGTCTCTGTTAGCCCATGTTTATAAATACACAAATCATTGTTTAGCTTTCACAGCTAGCCGAAAACATAAAATAATTTGTTAAATAAATATTCAAGGCATCCTTAATCCTTATGCAATGACTTGAAAGCATTGAAATGCTGGCAACGACAAGTGTCAACCGTTAGAGTACCATGTTCGTGTATTTGTATAGCGGCGAAGGCGCCACACCGCGCTCGGTAACCCAAAGCGCGCTAAAACGCGTTCATTACACACAAGTCACAATTCACTCAAGCTTACTTGAAACATTCAATGTATTCGTGCGTCGAGTTCAATCCCCCGGCGAGGGCGTTACTCTATAATAAACAGTACAATAATAGTGGATATAATCCTAAAATCGTATGTAACAATTCACAGTAACGAGCTCGCCCCGAGAGAGACGGTGACGCAAAATCCACACAATACCCTGTCGAGTCCACAGTTCCCGGTATATTAGGCGATTCTTTACATTGCGGTGTAAGTCATAAGAGCAGAGCAGGGCAAATTGCTGGCAGTGTGCATTATTTCGTAAATGATTTTGTTTAACGTGTAAGTAACACCCCGAAATTCGATTTATGTCAAAAAGATGTGAAAAAGTTTATTGGTTATCATCATCATCATCGTCATCATCATCATCAGCTCATTTATGTCCCCACTGCTGGGGCACGAGTCTTCCCTATGGATGGATAGGGAGAACGAGCCATGAACCACCACGCGGGCCCAGTACGGATTGGTGGTTGTTAACGACTGCTAATGCAGCCGGGACCAACGGCTTAACGTGCCTTCCGAAGCACGGAGGAGCTCGAGATGATAAATTTTTGGTCACCCATCCGATGACCGGCCTTTGCGAAAGTTGCTTAACCTCAGCACTCGCAGACCGGGCGCGTTAACCACTGCGCCATCGAGCTCCTCATTATTGGTTATGCATTAGTCTTTTTCGTTAATATTTTATACCTTCAACAGTAAAGTTAATCAATCTCAAGATATTAAAGTAAATTGTTTTATTTTCAAGCGACTATAAGTGAGGATATTGTTATAACTTATTCTATAGATTCCAACATGATATTTAGCAGTCGGTAGTATGACGACAATTTAAAATGTTTCTAAGAGTGAATTTACACTTAAAAAAAAATTAAGAAAGTTAATTCTCTAACCTAAAGTGGAATGCCACTTTAGTTAAACTGGAAGAGATCAATTTCAAAGATAATTTCCACTTTTATTTGTATAATTATAATATGTTTTACTTACATGTGTGTTACTGTAAAATATTATTTATACGGTATTTAAACAATGCTTAATTGAACCACACACTGTTCAACATAGTTGGACAGAACTCGCAACTTTCCGCGCTTTGCGCTGAAGATAACGCCGCTGTAAAAGATTCTTGCAATACGTCGACATTCTTCTAGCGAGCGCATTTATTTTGTAGTTGTACAGAGCACTCGCCGGGCTAAACTCGGGGAGATGAATGCATTAACTAAGAATTTCATGGTGGTTATCCGGGACAAGTTTTTGAATTCGTTATCTACTTTCGAAGTAAGTTTTGATAGTCTATAATCCTGTTTTTGTTATCTTTATAACTTTTAATATCGTTTTATTATTATTTGTAATACTGAGTGAGCAAACAAGCGAGGAAGAGCTCTCTTCCTTTGTCTGTATCCACATTAATTATTAAAGGGGCACTCAGAAGAGTTAACTCATTTGTAAATCTTAAACAAAACGTAAACCCTCTTAATCTTTACAAATAATAGGTGATGTAACTAACAACAACTCCTGTGCAGATTACGCAAGCTGCCGTCCGAAATAACTGAGGACATTAATCCGGCGCCCGCCCAATACTCTCCGAGGAAATTAACTATCAGCTAAACGCGGCGTGCTTAACAAGCCATCATTATTCCCTTCACTTTGCACCCTTTGAGGAACCCTTTTATATCGTCTTACTTTCAAGGACACTCTCACAAATAGGGAAGGTTCACACTTACAGACGCTTATAATTCAGCACACTATAAAACCGTGTAACCAGTAGCAAGAAGAGATCAGAAAAAGCCCTTCTTGCTAACCTAATAAATAAAATAAAAAAATAAATATTTTTTTTTATTTGGAACAATAAAAATTTTACATTTCGTGTTGTTCGTTAATACTGCGGTTAGTTGTAAAAAACTGTGTCGCAGCACCAACGCCCGTCTCCGGTGATAATAGGGATCGCGTTCCAATAAAACAAACCAAACAAAACACTAAAAAACACTACCACTTATAAAAATACTTACACAAATACCTCAAATTGTGTAAATTTGTGTTAATATTTACCTATGTGCGTAACCAACTACACAGTATATCAAACCCGGGAAGATACTCCGACCACTAGTAACATACAATTCACATCGTGTCTAGCCTTGCACTGGCGGCGCGGGCGCAGCGCAGGTGCATGGTGAGGTAAAAGGGGCGGAGCGATGAACGACCGTGATTTGGCATAATAAGTAGACGCAAACAGATTACACAAAGCAGCTACTCCAGTGCTGAAGCTTTAATATTTTACTAGTTGTGCATTATCTTAGTGTAAGATTTATATTATTGAGAATGTATTAAAGAATATTAAAGGAGAAGTTAGCAAATTTTTGTTTTTTGTTATTTCTTTTTATATTTATATTTAATTAATTTATGTTTTTATTTATGATCTTTATGAGATTTATGATATGACATACAATGGTATGTTATTTTTTATATGATCTATTTATTTTCTATTTTATGATCTATTTTATATCTGTACATTATATGTATGATGTTTACATATTTCTATTTATTTTATTGTATAACCTAAATAGTTATTAAATAATTTAAACATTTTTTTTTCAGTATTTGTTTACATTTATTACCTGTTCATTTGTTAAATACTCGTTTTATTTTTAAAGAAAAAGTATTAAGTTAAGAATGCGAGTTACTTAATGAAAAGATCTTCGGTTTCCGCATACGAAAGTTTTTGTAACCAATTTGTGATGCGTAGTTTACATTCTTTTAACGTAAACGGGTATAAATTTAATACCTTGTTCACTTTATTATAAAGATGAGGGGAAATGTAGTAAAAGTTCCGCTTAGCAAGATCCAATCTACTATATTCCTTTCGACACACCAGATCTGATCTACGCTTGCTCGAAATAAAATCAGGATTATAAGACAGTTGTGAGTGTTTGCGTAGTAGCACTTGCAAAATAAACAACTGTCGGACTGTTAAAACTACAGTGTTGGCGTATAATTCATAGGTGGGGAAGTAAAGGGGCTTAAAAGTCATCACCTTCAGGACAGCTCTTTGTGCTCTTTCAAGGCGTAATAGGTGGGTTTTATTTGCCCCGCCCCATGCAGTGACACAATATGATAGAATAGACTGTCCAAGGGCGAGGTAAATAGTTTTCAGTGCAGGAGCATCAATTACATTCCGGAGGTTCTTGAAGACATAAATGAGTTTTCTTGTGCGACTCGATGTAACCCTGGTATGTTCCTCCCAAGATAATGTGTGATCTAGCCAGACTCCAAGATATTTAAGTTTTGATGTACGCTTAAGCAACATGCAGTCACAGTTCAGCAATTTGGGACAATGTTGTTTGTGAGCTTGAACAGTAAAATCAGAGGCAGGAAGGGATGAAGCTTTTGGTGCAAAAGTGATAAAGTTAGTTTTCTCCAAGTTAAGAGTCAGAAGATTTACAGACAGCCAATTCATCACAGCACTTAAAGCATATTCAGCATATTTGCGTGCATCAGTCCAGTCCCTGCCGTTAATCAATAAAGCAGTGTCATCCGCGTAAATAATAACCTTGCAAAAAGGCAATGACATTTACACACAGAAATCGTTTATATAAATAAGAAAGAGGGTAGGTCCAAGGACACTACCCTGTGGTACACCAAAAACCAGTTTTACATCATTACTGATAAACCCATCAATAACAACACACTGCAAACGGTCACGAAGGTAACTTTTAAACATGTCTAGAGCGACTCCTCGTACGCCTATATGCTCCAACTTTCTAATCAAGATTGGGACAGAGACAGTGTCAAATGCTTTGGAGAGGTCGAGAAAGATACCAATAGACTTATTTTTGTTATTTAAATTTGTAACTACTGCTTCCGTTAATGACAGTACTGCATCTTCTGCAGATTTACCCTTTGTAAAACCGAATTGGTTATGAGCAATTATTTGTTTATCACTTAAGTAATCAACTAGTCTAGCATTAATTATTTTTTCTAAAAGTTTAGACAAGGTTGATAATACTGAAATGGGGCGATAGTTAGTAACACTGTCTCTGTCACCAGTCTTGTAAATAGGGTGCACTAGCGCTTTTTTCATTGCTTGGGGAAAAACGCCACAGGAAAGACACAAGTTATAAACGTGTTCGAGTACAGGAATGAGAGTGAGTTTAGCGGCCTTGATCACTGAAGCGGAGATACCATCCCAGCCAGTAGCACATGTACTTTTCAAATTGTCAATTAAGCGTTCAATCTCCGTGCAGTCAGTGTTAAGAAAAGTCATTGAATTTAGTGGAGGATTTGAGTAGGTACAGTTGAAGACAGGGTCTATATAGGTTGAGTCAATTTTCGAAGCTAAGTTTTTCCCAACGTTCGCAAAGATGTGAAATGTGGGTCACTGGCATCAACCGGGACCACAGCTTTCGTATCTTCTCAAGATAATGTTGCCACCCATCCAAAAACCCAGCATGCGGAAGTTGTTGTACTCACACGATCGCAACTTGACCAGTATACTATCGACCTGTACACATGTTATTTTTGAGTTAGTTAGATTACTTTAGTAATAATTAATTTACATAAAATATATACGTTGAAAGATCAACGTTGAACGAGTTCAAAGATTTCATGTATTTTGTTCATTTGTTGATTAAACAGTGAGTTTGATCCGTTGATCAAATCAAATCATTTATTCGTATCAAACGAATTCGGATCAAATACTCCATTATAAAAATATTACAACCTACTGTACTAATAGAATCATATGCAGTACTACTAATCTGTGTTATGTTAATGAATGTAGTATTGTTACATTTATTATTAGAATCTACTAAATATATTCAATACATTAGACCTTTATTAACTTTGTTAACACTTTTAATAACAAGTTATATTTGTTACACGCTACGTGTCAGACTTATAAATGAATGCACATCTACGAGTCGTCTACGACACGGCACTCAGCTACGATTATGAGCAATAATTCAAATACACGCATAGAAATTGGCGTCGAATCGCCTCGAGTGTCCGGCCGGCGCGGCGGCGCGGCGCGGCGGCTCACAAAGGAAATTCCCGTGAAAGCAACAGGAACGGCCGGAATACTTTCCAATGTAGCAGGTAAGTCGTGCGAAGAATGTCAAAACAGGAGTCGCAGGCCGCAGGCAACGCCACACTGCACGCATTCCGCTCGGCTTCTGCATGACTTACCCCGGGGAAGTACATCAAGGAAATAAAAAAAACCTCTCTTTATTTACTAGGCAACCAGAATACTAATTACCCTCTGCTCTCACTTTTAAATAAAAAGTATCAAGACTAGTAAGAACAGTCGGAATTATAACATTAATCGTTTTGATAATGTTTTTAATCAAATCTAGTAAAAGGTAAAAGATTATAGTTAGAAAAATAACTTTAAATATTAAAAAAATATGTAAAGCACTTGTTAATTAGAAATATCCATTCTAGATATCTACTTTGTTGAAATTATGTAGAATTGTATCCCTCTGTATGTTTAGACGTTTTGATTGTTTGTGTTTGTATTTAAGTATTTTTTAGCTATAATCATTAAATAAATAAATAAATAAATTTTATTCAGAACTTTTACAGGGTACAATACAATGAGTGTACGATAACAGCCACAATGGTTTCTCAACTGTGTCGCAGCTGTTAGCGCCCACCTCCAAAAATTTTAGAGGCATCAGAGCGTTCCGAATGTAACAAAGATTAAATTAAATTTTAAACATTTTTACAAAATCAGTAAAAGTTAGGTACCTAAGTGTGTAAGTATGTTTGTGTGAGTGTGTGTGTGTGGTGAGAATGTTTGAGTGTGTGCAGTGAAAATGTTTGTGTGTGTGTGGTGAGAATGCTTGTGTGTGTGGTGTATTTATAGTGTGAGTGTAGTGTGAAAGGGGGGGAGTGTATTATAGGAATTAGGGAGTGGAATCAAACACAAAATGAGCCTCTTCGCCCTACGATGTTAGTCTTGGGATCGGTGAGCAAACCACTAAGAGGATCAGTATGTGTCGTTATAAAATAAACATTCTAAGAATAAAGTCAGCCAGCGAGTTTCTGTTGTCTAACAAATGCTCAAGAAGTTTTCCGTGTCCAGGTACGTTAGTTTTAGTAACCAGTTATTTATATGGATTTTACCACCACATTCTAATGAAGTACATGCTAGTGAGCAGGATGGCATAAGGCGGTACATGCTTAAACAGGAAATGCTATTTTCTCTTGCCTTAAAGAGAGCAAGGTTGTAGTGAACAGGGAACGCATGCGAGCAGGAACCTATCAAACCGCTTGGTACATACAGCTGGTGGAATGTCATTTATTATTAAATTATTTTAAAACGTAAGGGTGTGCCTAAGAGACAACCCCTCGTTTTCTAATGCGGCGATCACCGTCCAACAGCGAAAGTACTGGCAAGTAAGAACTCTGAAGAGTTTGGCACATACATGATAATTTTATATACCTATTGTGTTTCAATGTAATCTGCAAAAAAAAAGGTAAACAATATTGGCAAATCTAAACGAACATTAATAGTGTTCCTTATGCAACGGATCTACTCTAACCCTCTTACAAATAAACAGAGAATAAGGTCCGAATAGTTATTCCGTGATTTGTCTCTTTCACTCCAATTTGAAATGACGTTTACATGACGGGAACAAAACACGGAATAACTATTCCGACCTTATTCTCTGTTTATTTGTAAGACCCTTAATATTAAAGTAACTGTAAAAGCCTCATAGTTAAGGAATCCGGGTGAAGTGCGCTTCCACCTCGTCATCACTTAACACTAGGTGCGGCTGCGGCCAGTGCTCACCCGTAACATATAAAAAAAATAGGAGTCCCAAAACATAGTCCCTTATATAGATAGCCTTTCTTAGATAGCCTTTCTTTATTTATATAAATCTTCTGTGCGTGTGTATGTTATTGAACTCCTTCTAAACGGCTGGACCGATTTGGATGAAATTTTCTTTGTGTGTTTTAGTGGATTCGAGAATGGTTTAGATTTACAATTGGACCCGGTAGTAGGTGGCGCTGCTATAGGGGTCCATCATGGGATACGGGTGTTCTGAAGCGGACGAATGATTTGTTTTTTTTTTTTTTTTATGCCTTATAAGACAGCTCTTGACCTCGATCTCGCCTGATGGTGAGCGTAGATGAGGTCTAAGATGGAGCGAGCTGCCCTAGAAGATGCCTATTAACTCTCGCCTTGAAGGAATTCAGGTTATAAGTTTTTGGGAACACAGACGATGGCAGAGAATTCCACTCCTTGCCAGTGCGCAGTAAAAATGATGACATGAAGCGCTTAGTGCGACATAGTGGAATTTCTACTAGGTGGGAATGATATCCTGCAGTACGTCTGGAGGTTCGGTGGTAAAAGGGCGATGGTGGTATGATGACACAGGCAGGCGACACGACGCCGGTGTGCGAGGCTGGTAAGCTTGGCCTCGACAAGCGCATCATCACCGATGAGCCTTATAGCTCTGCGTTCCACCGAGTCGAGTGCGGCCAACTGGTATAAATTTGGCAGATCCGTCCCAAAGGTGACTGCAGTATTCCATGCACGATCGGACTTGAGCCTTGTACAGGCTAAGGATCTGCTGTTTTGTTATCATGGAAACTGTCAAAGCGGTACGAAGTCCGCGGGTCAGCTAGTTTCCCATAATATCTTAATAATGTGCTAACTTTGCAGGAATGAATGAAAGAAAACAACTCACGGGATGTAAAACGGAATGTAGGTACCGGCAGAATAAAGGATAAGAAGTTAGGGTTTTATGTTATTAAAACAATAAGACGGCAAAGTAGAGCCCCGCCGAAGTCGCGCGTCGTTAGGACGGGCGGCGGGCGGCGGGCGGCGGGCGGCGGCGGTGGCGGCGGAGACGTCACGTCCCGGACATTCTGCGCCGCGCACTACTCGAGTGTGTGCCATAATTTCGTCACAAGGTTTTAATGCGAAATCCTCCTATTTTACTTGCATTAGCGCCGAGCATTCCAAAGTTTGGTACAGTGGCCCGTATTATGTACGTACACTAAAGCACTTTGGAATTTCATTACGGGCTCGGCTGCTATCTGTGGAACCACGTGGTGGATGTTTGTTTTTAAGACAAAATTTAAGAAGCTTAACAATATACAAACATGATTTGTTACTTTTTAAAGTAAACCCTTTTAAAATCATTCACCTCTTATTATAATGCGTAAAAATACATGTAGCAAAAATACCCTTATTATCCGTGGCGCGATTTAGTTGTGACATGTAGACGGATATGGCGACACTTTACAGGCTCCGTTTACTACAGAACCATAGATTGGAACCTTGAAAATTGGGATATCATCATCATCATCATTGGATCATAATGTGATCTTTTAATTTCGCAAAAGTAATGTGTAAAGTGGCATGACATGTCCCAATTTTGTCTTGAAAAACTGGCCATTGTTGGCCTGATCACCTGATTATGTTTTATACTTTAAGTACTTTACAAATAAACTATGAATAAATTCCGAATAGTTATTTCGTGTTTTTTTCCTGTCATGTAAACGTCATTTCCAATTAGAGTAAAAGAGAGCAAAAACACGGAATAACTATTCAAAGCTTATTCTTTGTTTATTTGTAAGACCCTATCTGTTTAAGTCACAAGAGATATATTGTACACGTTTCAAAATAGCAAAAGCGAGGTCCTGTTATGAAAACAATATGATAGCTCCTATTTCAAGTAAAGTTAAACGTTTTCTCGGAATAAAATCATTAAAAATCTATAAATCGGATAGGCGCGCGGAAAGTTTTTACGACAATCTTATTCGAGTTAACCTTCGGGACTGAGGCCGGCGCGGCGGCAATGAGATAAAAGGAATTCAGCACAAAAAAAACGGATTTGTAACAAATTCCTTTTAATCCGATATTATTCACGGAGATTACAAAGAGATTTTACTTTGACGGCGCAAAGATTCCAGCGGAGGTCCGTCGGAACAATGTTGCTACTCTGAATGATATCTCGGATTCTTTGATGAATGTGTCAAGCGGATAATGGGCCGCTTACGTTTAGACATTTGTGACGTTATTAGGTATGACTCTGATAACGAGACCGGGTTAGCAGTTTTTTTATTATACCAGGGGGAGCTCGGCCTTCACTACACTTGATTCTAAGTGATATAAGGCCTAATATAGAGGTGGACATCACCCGGGATCCTCAACCTCTGAGGAACACGTTACACTACATTATTGTTTTCGCGACTTAAGTACTTAGAACAAATCCTGCCACCTACCAAGAAGAAGGAAGAAGAGAGCAGAGGTGATATGCCTTATTAACTCCTTACTCACTCTTTACTCCTGTATTATATTATAACATATTTCGGATTTTCCGTTGAGATAGTATATACCCATTAACTGGTGTCCATGAAGGAAGCCTTTGCCCAGCAGTGGGTGTACATGTCCTATTTATGAGTAGTTATAAACAAAGCGAAAAGCTTTTATATCTTTACATTACTATTTATGTCCAATGACTTTAATTACGAGCATAACAGTCTCGAGCTTTTCAAGTAGCTAGGCGTGGAACGCTTTCAATTATTAGCATGCAATTACTTAAGAAAATTAATACAGTTGCTAGAACAAACACTGCGTCTCGCTGGTAGCTACAATTTGTTGTTTCAATTACTGTGAAGGCATTGGAAGGACGATAATAATTTACTTTGAATATTTTACTTTTGTTTATTTTTATATTAATATTAATTTAAAAAGACTGGACAGAATTGCAGAAACAGTTATCTACTAAGTGAGTTAACCAGTTCGTTTGGTCGACCACTTTTCTCATTCATCATAATTTACTTCCACTTCATGTAGTTTAACAGGTGATAACGACCACCCTTAACTATCATCTAATACCTATTTCATGCCTGCTATATTGCTTTTTGAAAACAAACTGTTAAAAAAACCCACGAGCGGGATTCGAACCCGCACCCCAATGCCGGGTCAAGTGCACTACCAACTATGCTATCGTGGCTCAATCCAACTCACCGAAATTAATCAACACTGTCTACTCTTACTCTGTAAGCCAAAGGAGCCCTAGTCATGGGGTGCGGGTTCGAATCCCGCTCGAGGATTTTTTTCAACTCTTTCTCTTTTTTCAAATTGTAGTTTGTTCGCAACAAAATTTGCGTAAAATTATATGTTAATAATCATTATATTGCTTTGTTCAGATTAAATGGGTAGTAGCCATCATCAGCTCATTTTATGTCCCCACTGCTGGGGCACGAGCCTTCCCTATAGAAGGACGGGCCATAAACCACCACGCGGGCCCAGTGCGCATTGGTGGTTGTTAACGACTGCTAATGCAGCCGGGACCAACGTATGTACCTTCCGAAGCACGGAGTAGCATCAGATGATAAAGTTTTGTTCACCCATCCGATGACCGGCCTTTGCGAAAGTTACTTAACCTTAGCAATTGCAGACCGTGGGGTAGTGGTGGTAGCGCTCGTGAAACCCTTACCCTTCATGGTACAAGCATCCATGGGCTATGGTGGCTGCGTTCTTCAAGCTTTAATTGGTTGACGGGCCGGTCACATAGAAAAACCCAGTCTTAGTTAATGAGCTAAGCGATATGAAGATTGTAAGCGAAAAGCTCTTCCGCCTGCAGCTCACTAAGGGTTTATAAGTATTTAATTACGATCGCGCAGTTGGTAGTGGTGAGGACGGGAACCTCCCGACGTAATGCAGTTATTCATTAGTTCGGGGCGGCAGCTCGTGCTTCAACATTCAGAGTTAGCCACAAACGGATCCGAAGTCGTGATCCTTAATGTTTTGTAAACACCTCGTTTTGTAACCAATGGTGTTTCATAGTCTATAGTTCTGTTCTGTTTCAATTTTATTGTTAATGTTAATTTAGCTGTTTATATATTCAATCCTGATAACAACTAGGAGTGATGGCTTAGCAACCTTAGCATATGCCTTTTGAAGCACGGAAGAGTTGGAGATATAAAAAACCGGCCAAGTGCGAGTCGGACTCGCGCACGAAGGTTTCCGTACTTTATGACGTATTAAAAAAAAACTACTTACTAATTTTCGGTGGAAGTTTGCATGGTAATGTACATCATATATTTTTTTTGTCTTATCATTCTCTTATTTTAGAAGTTACAGGGGGGGGGCACACATTTTACCACTTTGGAAGTGTCTTTCGCGTAAACTATTCAGTTTAGAAAAAAATTATATTAGAAACCTTAATATCATTTTTGAAGACCTATCCATAGATATCCCACACGTATGGGTTTGATGAAAAAAAAATTTTTGAGTTTCAGTTAAGAGTTTTGAGTTTGAGTCTAAGTATGGGAAACCCCCAAAATTTATTGTTGTTTTTCTATTTTTGTGTGAAAATAGTTTCGGAAAAAATTGGCTGTGACATACGGACAGATAGACAGACATGACGAATCCATAAAGGTTCCGTTTTTTGCCATTTGGCTATGGAACCCTAAAAATATGTATTTTATGTTTGTTTATATATTGGTAAAAGTAGTTTACATATTAGCAATAGACATACATACGTTTATTTATGTATAATATATGTTACCTAAATACAATTAAAATTATTCAAACTCTACCACCACGACATCCACTTAAGTCATCGCACATAATTGCACCTACCAATGTAATCTCTGCACCGGTATGGTCGAATGGTAAAGAATGCCTCAGGCATTAAGTCCGCCATGTAATGTGTGTTGTAAAAGTTTACATAAATAAATAAATAGTTTACTCACACCTGTTACAACATGGACATAGAACGGTAAACATCTCCAAAAGCTAATTTATTACAACGCCACCTATATTCCAGGGAAAGATTGAATGGCGGAACAGAGACAAGATAATTATAAATGGAGTGTGCAAATGCTTGGCTTAGCTGGAGCGGCCTTATCGCGGCGCGCAGCTTCGGCCACCCGCTCAATTAATGCGCCGCTTCCATCACTCGTGATGTAACCGGAGCGGGAATTATGTTATTGGGAGACAGTTTCAATGTACTCTTTTATTTCTGCACTAGTTTAAGCTGTAAGTATGTAAGGAGTACTATACTTTTTTTTAAATATTTTTTTAAGGATTCTTGTTAATTTTTCGCATCGCTTCTTATCGTCGTTGAGCTGATATTGATTTGGTTTGTTTATATATGTATCACTTTGCTCAGCAGTGGGACACAAAATAAGGTAATAAAAAAATAAAAAAGGTTTTCATAATTTTATTTGACTACTTTGTGTGTTCATATACGAGTAGTTAAAAGAGCGCCGCAGCTAAAGCATGTTGGGCGAAACACTCCAGTGGGTTACTGGGAGCATTTGCATTTGGCATTAATGGTGAATGGCGTTCTCTATCAGTCAACTATAGCTTTTTCAGGTCACCTCACTCAGACAGACTGTACAAAAATGTAATCATAACTATGTCGCTGGTTATTGAAACAGCTTACAGAGAGGCTTCGATAGCTCGGGCTGCATCGCCGCACAAATTGCAATTTGTATTACGTTCATTGCAGCGGCGACATCGCGCGGATGCGCGGACGCAGCCGGGCGGCGGGCGCTCAGCCTAATTCGTATCAGGTTGGTACTTTTTTATATTACTGAGTTTGCAAACGAGTATAGCAGACTAGGTGGAGCGACGATCTTCGCAAGGTGGCTGGCAAGAGCTGCGTGAGAGTAGCCGCGGATCGTGCTCGGTGGCGTGCGCGAGGAGAGGCCTATGTCCAGCAGTGGACTCACTAGGCTGATGATGAAACGAGCATACGGCCCCCTCATGGAAACTGGCCCCTGCACCCCACGCTTGCAACACTGAGGGTATCACGCGCTCGTTGTTGATTTAATGCCGGCTATGTAGGTATAGTTCTAATATTTTGTGAATCAGAATTGTGAATTACTGAGATGATAGGTAATACTGGGGTATGTTGCTATGTTATTTTTCTCTTTTTTATGTTTTCTCTGTGTGTTATATAACTTCTTATAAGTATATACTAGATAACTGTATAAGCGTCACGCTTATACTTCTTGAATTATGATTGCATTACATTTTTTATCTGTCTGTGGAAACTTGTTATTAGATGAGCTAATTTATTAGTGTAAATTACTATGTATTATGTATTGTAGCAGTAAGTTTTCCTAATGAATAAAATAAAAATAAAAATAAAAAATTATTCTGCGTGCCCATACATAACAAGATTTTTTTATTTTTGTTCGACCATCGATTACAAGAACTGCCATATATATTTAACTCATTATAAATACCTAAATAAAACATATAAAATCACATAGATTTTATAAAATTATTTAATAAAATGAGTGTAATTAATACAAATATAACTAAAACAACTAGAACTTTCAATAGTAAAACTATTTAACGTTACAATTGTAAGGATAGGTATTAATTTAACATATCAAATCAGCCACAGAGTTAGTAGATCTATGCAAGTACAATGCTGATCGGTACAACTCATTAGTTAATAATGAAATTAACATAAACAAAGAGACTTCATCGCTGAACTCTAATATTCAGATAAAGTCACAAAACTTATCTGGTTTGGTTCCCGGTCCTACCTCGGCCTCTCCTCAAACAATTCATAAACCTAATGTAACTAAATTAGTAAGAAAAACAGTTATGTACTCAGATAAACTTGGTCAGGGCTTAGGGTTGCTTATGAATGCAAATCTTAACCATTCAATGACCAATATTTGTACTCCAGGTCAATCATTTAATGCTATAGTAAATAATATATCACAGGATTCACTGAATAGTTCCACAAATGTTATTGTATTGTGTGGTGACAGTTCACATACTAGAAAACGTGACATTATAAATAATTTTAATATTTTAATAAAACTGCAATCAGATACAAATTGCAGGTTAATAGTTAGCGCTTTTCCCTATTGTACAAATTTAACCTGGGA